>QKMX01003976.1:0-10628 GCA_003401595.1 Venustaconcha ellipsiformis
CTCTTTCTTTATGTTACTTTGAACAAGCCGATACGTAACACTAGATTCAAGTAAACAAGTTACTTCCATTAGTAATTATCTGAATATTTAATCTATTATCATTGAGAAATAATAGCTATGTATTATGTTGTTTACAAAAGAAATGTCACTAGTTGTGTAGACTAATAACCTGAATATGGCCAAAAGTCAAATACAAAATAGATATACCCAAGATAATCAATGAGAAAAGCCAACAAACAATAAATATACATAACAGATAATCTTACATCCAATGTAGTGACCATGTTGGCATTTTGAAAATAGTTATTGCATGTATCACTTTTACATTTTTGACCTTTATCTTTCATTTATATATCTTTAAAATCTTTAATATCTTGACCTTTTAACTTCCCCATTTAGTACTTTATTATAATGGATTTATATTCCTATTTTATTTGTTGCTGTTTGTTTTTCTTGGCATTACTTTATATCTACATTTTTAGATCTTTACATTAAGCAGCACCATGTACCGAGTAATGTATTAGATTATTAACCCTGCTGCATAAATAGAAAGGATGGTAGTATTGACAAGGAGTTTTCACTGAAGACTGACACTGCAGCCATCTTGGAAATCTGGTTATTGATACTCCTAAAACAGTAAGTTATACTGACATGGTTTTTCACTAGAAGATTTCTTATGGTATTTTGTTTGTCCTTCATGAAAATGATGCTGCTCTGAACAAATCAAAAATTTTCTTATTGCTATTTCTCCTGATTGGATGGTTATAATGAAATTGGAGATTTCACCAAATGACTTCTTGTGACGTCTTTTCTCTTTTTTTAGGCAACAAAGCTGCTAAAATGTCACCAGTTTGCCAAGGTGAAAATCAGATATAGGACCTACATTAGCACTATAACAATCTGTTTCCCTGATTTCTTAAACTGAGCTGGATGAAACATGTTAAAAGCTAGTGAAAAGTTGTCTCAGGCCTCCATTCCACAGCTTTGGTAATGACAGTTTTAAATCATCTCTGATCAAATGCAAGTGGCAACTATTTTAACTTTATAAGCAAGTTTTGCTTATGCACCTAAATTTTGTCTGGTCTTGGTTTAGTTCTTCATAGGATGAGCAGATAACTCCTCCTACAAAAAAATGACTAAGCCCGAGCTGAATATTGTCCTTTCATTCTCTGAGAAGCAAGAGCATGTTAGATCTCCCTCTTCTGATTGGCTCAGTTCACTTCAAGTGCCAATTCAAAGCCCTTAAAAGTAATGTAGATGCCATTGTCATGAAAGATTCCAGGATGACAACTTTCAAGACAAAATACCGATTCCCAATGAGCAGGAGCCTGTCTTGGCAATAAAAGTAGGCAATGTTACAAGTGGAACCAAACCATTATAGCATAAATGCAGAAAGCTCAGATTGACCAAGATGTGCATCTCACAAACCCTGCCTGCTGTAGCTAAAACAACAAAAAGGCAGTTTTTGTACACAGTGCGAGTCAAGGCCATGCTTCAAAAGCTGGCTTCTTAAATCACATCTGAATCTAATGCAGATTCCAATTTAGACTAAGGACCAAAGACTGTTTTTTTTTACCACTCACAACTTGGAAGAATATCTGAGAGGTCTTCGTACATAATACCTTTTATAATGTCAAAATGCCTTATATAATGTCAAAATGTAAATGTGTGTTGATTTGTGATGGAAGATAACCTCTTGAAGAGTCACAGGAGGACTTTAGAAAAATGTTGTCCCATGGCATTTAACAGAGATATTTCCACACACCAATTGGATAAAACTTGCCACCTATTCCCTCATGCTTTCAAAATGGTGGATCTTCTTGCCTGAGAAATTCTATCCACTACTAGGAACCATTTCAGATCAAGTATCTCTGAATTTAGATGGAAGACCTGCATTCAGGGTACTTTGAGTAGAAAAGTCAGAATTATTATAGGAATCTCTGCTGTTAACTTGATCCATGATTTCTTCCACTTGATGGGGTACAATATGAATTAAATAGCCCTCAAATTACCTTAATTTTTGCAAGACTTTTGGAAAGTGTATGCATCAAGACTGTTCAAATTCAGAAAAAGGCAACTGCTTATGCTTTGTATCATGAACTAGAGAGCCATGTCAAGGAGACGTGAATGAAGACTGTGAAAGAATGAGCCATTTAGTATGACTCGGCCGATTCCATTGTGATGGTGAATCTACAAAGTCTGACAAGTATGTAGAAGACTTGGATATGGTTTTGTTTATGACAACACCACCTGAGAAAATTCCAAACCAAAAGCCAGAGGATTGGGGATTTAGTTTGGCCACCACCTAATGCAGTTGAGAACATACGAGTAGCTGGCTATAATGAAAATGTCATTTCCATTGTCACCTACCACAAATGAAATTCATTTACCAAGGCTTGCATCTCCAGGAAACATTTGGAAAACACTATTGATGGGACCAAAACCCCACTGATATTTTGAAAGGAGGGCAGACATTGGGCACTCTAGCCTGCCATTCTGATACCTGTGCAGGATGTAATTTCCAGTGGTTGATCCTGCAAGGGGATGCCTGCCCAAAGTCAAGTGATGTTCTCCCATTTGCAGTGACAAGACCTTGTGTATCCTGAAACTGAGATTGCTTTATCCAATGGCCAAAGTTTTTGCCACCACGGGGATAGAAAAATCATCTGCAGTGTCTTCATAAATCAGTCTAAGACGAGATCTCTTGCATTGAGGAAACCTTCTTTGAGAAACTTGTATGGCACTGAAATGCTTATTGTATGACATAACTCAAACAAACGAAAAGTAAAATTTTATCCATGATCAAGATAGACTGAGAAAAAGCAACATAGCTGGTGTGAGAAAGCTTCAAAGACTCACTCATATTATGAAATAGCACAATTGAATTGTTATTTTTGAGTACTCAAGAAGAAGCATGCTTTCTGGCATGAGAAGTAGTAAATTATAAATTGATCAGATATGTTGCGACTTATCTCCAGCCAAAAAAAGACCACCTTTGTCTGACTTCTACATTGACAAGCAGATGATATTTTTTTGCCCTTCTGTTCCTAAAACAAGCCAAAACATGGGGCAAATTTCTTGAGCTTTGGAAGAGCTGGATTTGCATGGAAGTGGATTTACTCCTAATGTATAATCAAGTAAGGTATCTGCAAAGAAAACAAAACTGAAACACGTTGCATACATTTAAATGTGTCGAAGAAAATAAGCACAAAAAATAAAGGATAAAAAACCGATTTATTCCTATTGATATAATCTCAGGAGACGAAAGAATACAGATATTTTGAAAGATAGGTCATGGCAAACTGGATTTTCATCTCTGGTAAATGAAAGCGAACAACAGCAACAAAAAAATACCTTCATTGTGAAATATATTTACAGATATAATGTACAGCTGTTATGTTTAAAAAAATACCTATTTGTGACTGGATGATATACTCTTAAAACAACAAGAAACACCTCATGTAATACAAGCAATGTGAATTGGATGTGTTTTCATCATTAGCCAACTTCACTCAAAACAAATGCTTCTTCAAATGGCACTGAGTAATGACAGACTGGTAATTTTGTTAAGAATAGCTGAACTGCGTTGGCAAGGAAATTGCTATTGTATTGTTCACATTTAGAATATACAAAATTAACCTTGTATATCAAAACCATAATTTTATTGACTATACAACTGATGCATAATACATTCCTCAACAACATAAACTCTCTCTTTCCTCCTCCTTCTACATGAATAACAAAGGCACATCTAACAACCAGACATACATGTAATTATTCATGTTTGTACATGAATAAAATACATATTCAAATCAAAAACACAATTTTCTTTGAAACGATTTGTGAACCTGCTTAAATTTGAATCATACTGGATATATATTTTCTATTTTTCTGGTTCTATTGTCAGTAAATCTTTTTCTAAGTCATTCTTCCCTATTTCATAGTCAATCATTTATTTATACATCCTGCTAGAAATAAAACTGTTGTCAAAACTTGTACTCATTTTTCTATTTTCTATAATCCATGTGATCTTCATGAGGTACACAACAAATTAACTTAAATACAAGAAACAACAATCCTCTTAATGGACTGGCACTTTAGCAACGAAAAATGAATTTCCAAAAATCAATGATATGTCCATTTCTTCTATTTATCTTTACTGTGAAACTAATTCTCAAAAAACTCCAAAATATAAAATTTGGAAAGAAAATATTTTATGTTTGAGTTGAAATGTTCACAAGATATCTGTAAATAGAGTACAAATATATTTTTCATGGCTTTTTACCTTGAACATGATGTCAAGGACATGTCTGAACTTGTCCTAAACAAGATATAACCATTTGCTAATTCGGTCAAATCTATGTAATATTTTTTTAAAAAAACCCCGAAATAAGTTATTTAAGTGATACCATTGAAGGCATTCCTAAAATACATCCAGACATTGGGTTAAATAACAAAACCCATTAAGCAGTAAGAGAAAAGATTTTGTGGCAATGATAGAATTTAGATTTGTACAATTTTAATTTGGTAATAAGTAGACATTACAATTCTAAGTTGCCACAGTTTGTGTAGCCCCTAATTTTTTAGACTTCAAAAGGAATTTAAAAAGACTTCAACAAGTGTTCCAGAAGTAATTTTTCTTATTGAATATTGTACCTTCTCCACATATTACCATTGCATAAATAAGTACAAAAATTGAAGAAAAAATTTAACAAATTAGTGCCACTGTACCAAATAACTACTCCACCTCATGACAAGCCATGTTTTATTTAATTTGATCAACATAATTTTAGCACATTTTTCACATCATATCGATTCATTATTTCTGGAAAATACATAAATTATAAAAAAAAACTATAAATTTAAAATGAGATTTATTTACTTCAGTTTTAGCATTTCATGTTCCTAAAATAAATTCAACGAGTTTTCCAAGTAACCCCATAAATTCAAAGATTTTTCATAGCTGTATGAACCATACAATTATCCAATCATGATGGAGCAGTGAAAATTTTCAAGGCTGGATGTACCTGGCATGATGTATCAATTTAAGAACAACTAAACAAGTCTTTTGATGAAAACAACAAGAGTAACAGTGATGTCAATATTTTCAATGTAACTACTATGGTGGCCATACTGTGAAATTAGCATAATTGTCAATTAGGACCAACTGGACATCATAAAAAGCTATAAAAAGATCAACAAGATGGCTAACATACAGGAAGTGAGATATAGACCTTTTTCAGTCAGAGCATACCAGACATCATACAAAGTCTTTTGGCAAAAATCCCATACTGATATACTCTTTCATCTAGAAGTAGTAATAACAAGGTTTTCAGGATGGCCACTGGTGGGTTGCTATTCTGGTTGTCCAATTTAGGACCAACAAGATCATGGTATGAAGCCATGTGACAAGTCCCATGCCAATCTTCCACATAGTTTAATGGGAGTAGCATTAAGAAAGTTGTACAAATAGGTTGACAGACGATGTTGGCACAGATGGGTAGGTTGACAGTAAAACAGTCACCATTGGTCTGTGTTGATGGATTTGAATTAGCAATATGTCCAAACTAACCAGGAATAAAAACTAGATTCATGTTTGACACAACTTATATTCAATACTAAATCACAATAAATTCTGTTGTTAAATAACAACTTGCTGAGAAACTATTTTTAGTTTTCATGTCTGGTCTTTACAAAGACAGACCTATATCTGTAGCACATTTTTTTTCTTTCTCCCTACTGAAAATTAAGGTAACACTAAAAGTTTTTAATATTTTTGTTTTGTTAATAAAGTACAAGAAAAATTACTTTTGATACTTGTGGATTTTTTTGCAGACTATCAACTTTAAAACATTTTCATACTCAAGTTTTTTCAGCAGGATATTAATAATATTATATATTATATTATAATAATATATTAATAATAATAATATTATGTAGTGACAATTCTCTTGATGTGTTTAACAGTATTAATAATAAAAAGCACTACATATCAGCTCTCAATACTCCAACAACATATTTTTTGTTCAAATGTATCACAGTGCATCAACAGTATTTCTTTGCATGCATGATGACATAATTACACGTGTACTAACAACCACAAAAAAAAATTCATAAGAAAATTTAAACATCTAATAATATGTCTATTTTTTATATTAAAAAATGAACATGTCTTAATGTTGATGCATGTGTCTGAAAGTTTTAATTACGTCACCTAAAATGAAGAAGCCAATGAGTCTGTAGTTTTATGTTAATGCAATTCATTTTAATTTGATTTTCCATCTGAATTATCTACACTGATTTGAACTGCACTGGACTGGACATTAAGAGTATTTTAAGTTCTACAAGCCATGAAAAAAGAAAAAAGACATAACTCAGAAGGGAATAAAAACAAATTAAAATGTCTCCATTGCAACAGTTCCTCACTGAAGACCAAACCAAACAGGAGTAAAAAGTGGGCCTTTGAATGCTGACATCTGCCTAACATCCACATGCAAAAGAATGGTTTGTCAAGAAATCTAGCTCAGCAGGATGCCTTCTACAGAAATTTCTTACCATGATGCTGAATGTATATATGAAAACAATAGTTTCGAGATTTCTCTTTTCTGTATTTTTATCTGTATCTGATTGCACATCCAATAATGAAACGCCTGTTACTATGGATGCTTTTGGTCAAAGTCAAGTTCTGTCAAGTGATTTGTTTTCATGAAGTTGTCTGAATGTTTCCTTTTCATTTTTAGTAAATGGCAGCCATATTTATTTTGTATTGCTGTATTAGAATTTAATGGCACTTCAGCACAATAATACCTATAAAGAAAGTAAAATTCTAAAAATGTAAAATGAATAATTGCACAAAACTTAAACAAAAATAAACCCTTCCTAATGAACACAGCCACATTTGTTATGGTGGACTGGTATTAGTTATATAAATGAAAGGATATTTTTGGGCTTGGATACTTTCTGTCAAATTTGGTCAAATTCTACTGAGCAGATTTCAAGCTGAAATCACTTAAAGGTTTGTCTGTCTTTAGTAACTACAGAGCATTGGTATGGACCTAAAAGCCTTTTATGCCACATATTCTGCGAACTTGGTCAAATTCTTGTAAGCATTTTTGAAAACTTGTTTAAATATTCTTCTACTTTTAGTAATGACTGCCTATTTTATAGTGGATCAGTATTTTGAAAGCTCTTCATGCCAGCATGCTGTACATTTTATTGAGTGGTATTAGAAGTGCTTTAGAGGTTTTCTATTTTCAGTAGGTGTGGCCATATTTGATGGATTATAGCATTCCTCTGTATCCTTGAAAGCCCTAATGCCAGCATGCTTTGTCAAATTTAAATGATGATTTTGAATATCATGCTTGCAAGATACACACTTCATGGCAGACAAAATTTCATGTAATAGAGAACAATGGGATAATAAATGGATTTCTAGCTGTAATAAGTCAAACACAAGAGGAGTTTCTATTCTATTCAACAACAGCTTTGAGTATGATATAAAAGAATGAAATTTAGAGCCTGGAAGTAATCTGATTGCGATATTTATTAAAATGAGTGAAAGGAACTGCTCTTTAAAAAATTTCTATAGGCTATATAATGATTGTCCAGAATTTTACAATGAAATTACTTACAAATATTTAGAAAATCAAATATTTTATGTTGTCCAAACTCTGGAATTAGATTCATAAAATTAAACAAATGTAAACAATCCGAATTTGCTAGAAATGTAATATAAAGTATAAAAGAAAATCTTTACTTTTGATGATTAATCTAGGGCATCAAAAAAAGTAAAATAAATAAAGAGCTGTGGAAATTAAATGACAATTTACTGACAGACAATAAAGAACCTTTCATAAGGTTCATACAAAAAAATATATAACTTAAAAAAGAGAAAAAGGACTTGCACAACAAATACAGTATTCAGAAAATTGTTCAAAGTGACCTTATAATTTAGAACTATCAGGAGTCCAAAAAGAAAGAACATGAAAATATGAGAAATGAAAAACTTTGTGAAAGCAATATTTTATCCTAAGTGAAATTGACAAAGAAACTAACAACATATTTTTGCCATTTATATAAAAAAAACAATGCAAATAAAATGATTAAAAATTAATTGAAGATGAAAGTGAAATTATAATACAGTAGTAAATTTGATATACTAAGTAAAGCCAAGAAGAATTATAAAAGTCTATATAAATGAAGGAATGAGATCAAGGTTTCTGAAAAAAAAAAAAAAATTCCAATGCTTAATCAAGAGCAATCTTTAAGATTAGAAGGCAAATTAATCAACAAAGAGGAATCAGATTGCTTACAAAGTATAAAAAATAACAAGATCCCAGGTGCCGGTGAGTTCACAACAGGATTCAGTATAGTTGACTTTATTGACATTTGGGATTTTGTACTCAAAACAATTAAACTGCATCTTTTTCAATAGTTTTGAGACAAGACAATGTAATTTGCATACCTAAGGAGGATAATCTAAAGCAGAGCTTGTAAAAATGAATCAAATTCTCTACTTTAATACTGCATATAAATCAACATTTTAGGATTTACTGCCAAAATAATGTAATCAATACTGAATGATATAATATCTTATAACCGAACTGTTTTTGTAAAAGTATTTGTAAAATATATGGCTGAATATACAGTAATCATATACAATGTTACCCTTATTTCAAATTTAAGGTATATTATTATTAACTGCAAATTACAGATGTACTATTATTAAAAATCTTGAAAAGGCATTCGATTCTATCCAATGGGCATTTGTTTACATGTTCTAGCTTTGAAAAATTCTGGAGAAATCGTAAGGCACTGGTTGATATCCTTTTATTGTCTTCTTGTCAGTTTTATAAAATGGATTTATAACTAAGTTTCCAGAGGTTCTATATAGGGTGATATAATGTCTTTATTTCTTTACATATCAGCAAAGAATAAAAATATAAAAGACATGAAGTTATAAGAAACTGTATTTATTGTCACAGTTTAAAGATGATACCTACTTTAAATACTGATGATTCTTTGCAATATCTGAAATCTGATCTTTTAAGTAGTAACTGTATACAAGGATTTCAGGACTGAAGTTGTTGTGGATGACAGAATTAACATTATTTGGCATAAAATGTTTGGCGGATTTAGACAAAATAGAAAATGTATAATTTTGAAAATAAAACAGGAATGATAATTAGCAATTAGAAACAATTGGAAAAGTGATCTTTAATACTACGTGATAAAATAATAGTTTTAAAATTTTAATTTTTAGCTGAGTCTCTTTGGTTGCTTCATGAACAAATCTGAAACCCAACTGTATCAGGGAACTATATGAATTCTCTTCATGCTTATATAGAAATAAAGAATGGACAAAGTTAAAAGATAAAATTTGTTTACAAATGTTTCTAAAGGTGACTTGGCCACAATAGATATTTAACAATTTACATTAGCTTTGAAAATAATGGGTTCACAGAGTTCTTCCATCTAAAGAAAATGTATTAATATGTTTGAATATGAAGTATGTGAGATTAAATATCAACTCTCATCAGGAGATGTAAATGTGATGAACTTTTCCACACAAAAAAATGCCTTTTGGTATGATGTTTTCATTTGCTTCCAATCTGTTTATGAACAAAAATATACCAATGACAGAAAATGTTATGAAAACAATTGTATGGATAAACTCACTTACACTGGTCAACAAGACACCTGTTCTCAATTGTAAAAAAATGGTTTTAATATAAAGTTATTTATACTGGTGAAAGGAAAATTTTGAGCAAATTATTTTACTCTGCCAAAAATTAGCCCATCACATTAACATCACTGCTACGTCTGGACAACATAGATATTCTGGACATTCATTCTGTATACGGACAGCTGATCACTTAATCAAAACTCTAGGAACATGGTCTCTTACACTCATTACATTCAGGTGGAACCATGCCTTATAAATGATGCACAATCAAAAATGTATTCAAAAGACTGCCAATAGATTTTGACAGACATTCCAACAATAGGTATGTTTGTGGCTGGAGTACATTACTTTCCAGTCTTGTAATACTGAACACCAGAACTTTATTATTTGCTGTATATGGATCTATATATTTTGTTTCCTTGATGGTAGGTATGTTTGAAGTCAATATATAGGACTTGTTTGACTTTTTTCATTATATGTGAATTACATTCAGCACTGCAGTCCTTTTCTTGCCATGCTAGGGAAAACTGTTTAATATACTTTGGGGTTCTCACTTGTGTTTTAATCTGTTACTGCCCTTCATAGATATGATATACAGATGGAAAGACTTTTTTCTTTCAAAAATGGCTGGATTCAGAGAAATTTCTTAATGTAAATGTTTTCAAGTAATGATGGAGAAATGTTTACAAGTCAGGGAACTATTTATGACTTAAATGTTTTTAAAGCAAAATAAAATTATGGCACAATTTTTTGTGGTAGTTAGGGTCTATATCTATAGTGAGCATCACAAATGACCATATGTACGAGTGTTGAAGGGGTAGGGGAAATAATCAGAATTCCAGTCAAGCCTATATTAACAATTCTGATTATTTCCCCTACCCCTGCAGTTATGCATTTTAGGGACCCTGAGTGGCCAAGTGGTCTAAAGTGCTGACCGTTACAG
>QKMX01004102.1:0-10125 GCA_003401595.1 Venustaconcha ellipsiformis
ATATATATATATATATATTACAGAGTTCTGGGTCATTATAGCAGCATTAAAACATGTTCAACATCCTACTATTGACAAAACGGTGATCATTGTTAATTCCCTAAGCGTAATCAGATCGATCGAATTGGGCTAGTCCATCACCAGAGAAAACTATGAAGGAAACCAGCTTTATATTAAAAAACCTGAAAGATAAAGACCAAACAATAAAATTTATATGGGTTACCTCCCACATCGAAGTAGCTGGCAATGAAAAAGTAAATCAAGTTGCTAAGCAAAAGCTTCACGATCCAAACCCAATACCACTTAAATACAGTGTGCACGAAATAATCAGTATTATTAAATTGTTTACGGTAAATGACAACAAGAATGGGAAAGCAACATGCGAGGATGCACATTGTACTCAATACAAATGGAAATTAAGAGGAATATTGAACCTCCCAAGCTAGTCAATAATCATGACCACAATATCATTAATAGAACATAACGAGAAAAAAAAACAAACAAGGAAGCTAACAGCTTTGGGAAATATCTTGCGAACAATAACACTGGAAATACTAATTATTCACATTGCCCGACACCAGACAAAACTTACATCATGTGTTAAACATCTGTCCTAGATATCAGACACAATGAAATGTACTTGAAATGGAGCAAAAACAAATAGCAATATCAATAAATTATCCAGGATGTTTTGAAAACTCGAACCCCAACATCAGCAGAACATATTTAAAATATTATATTTCTTAATGACATTGGACAAATGGGGCAAATTTAATACCCTATGGCATCGTCGCATGACTACAACAACCAGTTTATCATTTGTTCATCATACACTTTACTACTAAAATTTATACTTTGAATCAGGCAGGCCATGATTAAGGGACAGGAGTGGTATCAACCGACAAAAGACGCGAGCATTCGGATCGCATAGTTCCCGGTTCTGCTTGTGCTCATTCTCGGAACTAACATCTGTTGATATGCCACTCGTGCCACTTGTACGTCCTCTGGCCTGAGTGTACTATCTTCATTAAAAGCAATGCACATGGTAACAGCCAAACATCAAACAACTAAGCAACTATTTGGCATATTGAACTACCAAACATTAAGCAGTGCAATTCTGCATGGCCCAATAATCATATCGGAGCATTAATCAATAGCAATGCAGTGATGACATTTTCAGTTACTGTAGGCTAATCACTAACACTACTTTCTTTCTATAAACCTCGCTACAAGCGACGGTGGTGGCGGCTAATATAATAATGCAGCATTGAATTAATTCTGAATAATTATGTATAATGAGGCAATCTAATAGCCATCAGATATCAATAAATTTAGTAAGAAAATATCAAAGTATCTAGAACTTAATTTGATAAGGTGGTCATAAGCTCAATTTAATCAGTCCCAGCTGCACAATGTGGTACATAAATATATTAGGACGTTTGATTTCATAACAAAATTTTAAGTTTAGAAAGTGGTCTAAATCCCATGACCATTAAGCCTCGCTGCACAATGCGGGAACCAAACAGATAAGATGTAATTATGGCCTCAATCTAGAAGATATAAGGTTGCGAAATCCCTCGCCACCAGGTCCATCTGGACTATGCGGACAATAACACTATACTGTAATTTGACCTCAATTATTAACGTTTAAATAAATAACTCCATCTAAATCAAAATATAATTGCTATCACCTTGGAAGTGCTACCCTCTCGCATAATAGGACAGTCATCAAAATTGTGCAAGACTGATATTTACTTTCGGCCAATCGGACTCATTACCCAGGATAATAAGGGTGCCTTTGTTGTGGCGAGGGTGTGTATCTTCCAACCCACCTGCCTTTCCACGTTCGGACACGATAATTAGTGTGCTATGCACACATAAATGCGTGAGCAGGTGAGACTCTTTCCACCTCTCACGACAAATTAAGTATCCCACCTTGTGGGAAGTAATCGGTCGCGCATGGCCTACGGGCGCAAGCGAACTTAATTCAAGTTAAGTAAGTCTGGCTATCCATCGTTAACGTGTCAACAACCCTGAAAATGAGCTGACGATTTGAGATATGCCTGGCATTCGATGGTGGAAGTGGATATTGTCTTAGACAAAACATCGACCTATTGGAAATATCCAGCTACTCTACAGTGTATGACGAGATGGGTGTCAACTGTTAAACAAGCCAGCAACTGATGAAAGAGGTATGGCTGGAGGAAGAGAAGAAGATGAAATGAGTAATACCCTATGAACACTGCAGAGTGGATCAATTGATGAAAGCCATGTATTTGATGGTCGTAAATGAGGATTTGTTTAGAAAAGATAGAGGGATGCGTCTATTGGTGTTACTCACCCTTAAGCTGCGTGAAATGGGAATCAATTGCCCTTAAAAAAACAGACAGTCTTGTCAGGAAAGTGATGAAGCAGGAAGTGGAAAAGATCAATACCACCTGGGCAAAGGAGAGAAAGAAAAAAGAAAAAAGATCAAGGAAAACTTTTAAGAAGCTAAATAACAACTGGATCATAATTCAGGAAAGTTTAAAGTCATTCGACATCCTGAATGGATTCCAGAGGATGAAAACAAGAAGTTGATGATGATGAATTTCCTCCAAAAAGTAAGAAATTGGTGGAACAAGTAGAGGACATAAAAGAAGAGAAGAACAAACCAATTACCCTTTTCATGGCCTCTTCATTGCCTCGTAAAGATCTCTACTCGTTGCCAATTTATTTTTGTCTTGATGCTGTATAGCTATTAATTTGTGTGTGAGTATGTGTGTTTTGTTTGTTTGCTTGTTTGTTTGTTGATGTTGACCATATAAACCTTGACCCTATAAATCCTATGGTATTACCAAAGTTCCATAGACCCCCAAGTACCATTTCGATGTTAAATTCCCCTTGACCCTATACATTATTCGTCCTATAAACTGGCTTAAACCTATATCCCACTTATTTCACATATTTAGATGGAAGTCCCGTAATCCCGCAACCCTCCAATTACTTAAGTTGTAAAACATTGATTCAGAATTACAAATTCTGCAAATATTTTCTGAACACTGCATGTATGTGGAAAATGAATCAAATAATAGTATTAAACAGCTTACACTCCTCAAAGATACCGTCAATAAATTTGGTTTTGCTGAAGTATGCGTGTCTCCCGATTCTGGAGATTGCTCCAAGTCTATCCAGTTTTTAAAAAGAAAAACAGCTACAGATGCTTTTCTATCAGAATGGAATACTAAATTATAAAAATCTAACAAACTGTCCCTATATAAACATATAAAAACTAATTTCGGCCTCGAATATTATGTCAGATTGTTGTGTAACCATAAACATGGATCAGCGTTGACGAAACACGGTGTCTTCCCATCTGGGAATTGAACCAACAAGTTATTGAAACAATAGGAAGTGAAATATATTGTATGCTCCTTGAAAACCATGAAATGGAAGATGAATGCCATTTTCTTTTAGTATGCCCTGTTTATACTAACTTGCCAGGAGTACGAACACAGACAGTTCCGGACACAGAACTTGATAGTTTTACCGTTAAACATGATTTCGAACACAGTGGAGTGTGCTCTGATCCGTCTTACCCTAATTATGGTCCAACTACAACGACATAATCAATGTTTAAGAGGTAAACATTAATTATGGCATCATCAAGATCCATTCGGTTTTCGATGATGACGTGGATAAGTTGCCTCTTCTTGACATCTTTTACCCTTATGATTGTGATAATTTTAATAAATTTTTAAATTTGGGGCTTCTCATATATGAAGTGCAATGACTCCGAATGAGATCCGAATTACACCTGATTTTAACGATGTCTTCTTGATCCTATAATGTTTTCGTTGTTCTGCTTTTATCAACACTTGCCTACGCGCGACACAAGCTGCTTTAGTTACCGTTAATTCTATAGAGATAACCACGTTATTTATAACATTTGTGGCGATAGCCTCGTCGAATACATCCGGATTTTGTAATATGACGTTGGTGATATAGCATTTCTTTGGTATTGCTATTTTTATCATTATCATTAAAATAACAATAAAGGGGTTGCATCAACAGTTGAACTATAACATTTCAAAATACCGCGTAAAACAAAAATCTTTTGAATCGTATGAGGTCAAGACGACGACCTGAATTATCCACAGTTATAGGATTATAGGATGTTGTCCTTTTGGAAATATCGATTCCATCGTGGATAAAAAATGATCTACTGAAGTAATTTCTGCAACACTACTTTTTTGTGGTTATCTTTGTTTGAACAAGTACTCAGAAAATACACTGAAAAATGTTTCATAGTAAAATTGTGGGTTATTATATTTGCATCGATAACATCTTCAAGTTTAGGTATTTCCCCGATGGTTTCTTTGTGGCGAAATATAAAATTTGTTATTAGAATTTAAGCGTCTGGTTGTGCTGTGCGATGCCAGAACAATAATTTCTTCAAGCACTATCAGGTCTCAACGTCTCCACGATCGCTTCCCAAGTTTATTACTCGATGCGGTGTTCAGAAAATGTTCTTATGGCCAACTTGATTTTTCATCGCATTGCGATAAAAAATAATAACCGGGATTGTAGTTTGTATTAAAATAATTCTGTGGTAAAACACTCATTTTATTCGGGGAATTCGACTTACGGATGCGGTGATTAGAAATCGTTATTACCAAATTTTAAAATACGACCATATCCATTTGATATGCAATGGTAAAAAGGTGACAGACTATATTCCTTTTAAAATTAACGGCTCTGTACAAATATTAACTGGACCATGAAGAGAACTGCCGTAAAGTCATTGATTTGACCATACACGCGTTGGTGGAAAGAAAATGCGACTAATTAAACAAACAATAAAAATAGTTAATATACATCATGACAATACCCAGTATTCACTGAGAATGAAGCTAATGGGCACGGAGATGTTCGCCATATGCGAACAAAAAAATTATTAGCATTATTGTTTATGAATACTGGTCATTGTCGTAATGGCGTGTCATTCGATGTGATCACACATACACAAATACAGTCACACAGTCGTGGGCTACGTTAAAAATCATGTGAACAGTAACATCTTGATAATCGTTTGTAATATTTGGAGATCGTCACACAAACTTAGAACCTGTCGTCGTGGACGTAATGGTGTTAGAAGACACGTTCTGTCATCGCTACGAATATTTAGACCGGTGATCTGACAAAATATCATTCTTTGTATCAACCAATGAAAACGCTTGAAATTAATAAAGGAGTGAAAAAAAGCTATTCACTTTTGGGATTACACGATAAGCTTTTTACAGAAGACTTAATGTTCTATTCTCTTTCCCTTATGCTTAATCAGAAGAAATGTTTTTGTCATAGTATTTTTTTCAAATCTCCTCGTAGAAATCGGCGTAAAATCTAAATGATGTCTACGACGGTTGTGAGTTCTCTGATTAAAAAGTTCGTATCAAATTTAGCTTCCCTCAGATACGATCGGACTTTATTTAATTTTTCTTATTCGTGACAAAGACATATCGTGCGCTATTATTTTGGCTTCTTTTTTTAATTTGATTCTTTTGAGAATTGTCTGCATCATTAACCTACATCCGGATAAAATTGACATGAAAGTATTTGCTGTGCCACCTGTGGATACGACCCCAGCTGTGATTACAGCTACCATTGCTACTGATAACATTAAAATTTCTACAGTAATATCGGTAAGCGTGCTTAGAACTCATTCATAATGGTGGTAACTGCTGTAATAAGATTATAAATCTTTCTTGTCCTTGAGTGAGTGATTCTTTTGGATGAGATTGAAGTTGATCACAGACTGCATTTGTATTTATATTACAGCTGTAGATTTTTCGATTGATCAAATCATGATAGACCGTCAGAATTTGAGTCAGTAATGTATTTTCTCACGTCTAAGTCACGGTCCTCAGAAATTTTTCATCGTTCCGGTGTGGCAGGTGGAACATTTTCAGAATTATTTTGTTGGATTTTATTGATTTCCGAGAGCAAATTCGCCTACAAACTTCCTTATCTGTTCGTCTAACGATTCTAAATAATCCACTACAGCTGCAACTTTGTCCGGGATGACGTTTGGCTAACGATTGTAACTCTAAAATGTAACAAGCTTCTGTGATTTTTTTGTGCTTTCCGCTTAGTTGCATTGAATTCATCATGCAACGGCTCATCGTCACCTCGCCCCCACCCCCGAGCCTGATCTTGTATCGATATAAACACGTAATTTTCTACAACTGCGAAATATTTTTTGCGACCACATTGACCATGCAATCAATTTTATGCGAATCATCCTCTTCTTTTCGTCCTAATTTTCGTCTTTTGCAATACACGGTTTTCTTGATGGCATCCAAAAACAAGAGGATTCAGCTGATATATAATAGCTTCTACTATTTCTTCGATATGTTTTCATAATTGAGTAGATTCTTTGTTGTTAACAAATTTCCAGACTGCACAATGTTTGTCGATAGCCTCTGGCATCTTCAGGTACCGCGTTTGTATCATATACACTAGCAATATTACCTGGGTATTCTCCTTAAATTCCGATTACGCATTAGCAGGTGATGTTTTAGCTGAACTTTTAACTTTTTTTTACCGGGGACAAGACCACGATAAAACCCCTTTCTAATTTTGACCTCGAAAGAAAAATTAGCTACTGTGGTTAAATATTTCAAAGGATCAACTTCTGGATAAAATTCAGGCGGAGGAAAGATGTGTGATTAATATTCAAAATTATTATGATGGCAATCGGACGCAATCGGTAGCGATAGCAAACTATCCTGCTAAAAACGTAGAATATTTGTATTCTTTTGGTTTATCCCAACCAAACGATGCAATTTAATTACCTTAAAACAGGTCACACACAAGGGGATGAGTCTAATTCTCTTCAGATTCCAAGGCAGTACATCAAGGTAAGGCACAACGGAAAATATTTGGAAACAGTTCTAAATTTACTAAGAACTTAAATAATGTACACACAAAAAATGAAATCTTTGTGCTTACGTTGCAGGACGAGGACAGCAATCCTGGAGGAGGTGGAAGTGACTACAAGAAACAATCGTAAACTGTTTAGGTCTCAGTGTGATGTTTGTGGTTGAAAATATATCGGGTAGTGTTTTCAGAGACACCAGTGTCCGGTGTTGAAAGTGGAAATGGAAGTAGTTCTAGCACTGGCACCGTCTTAGGAAAGACCTTGTTTATATGATTGCAATTATTGGTAAACAAATTTGAAAAAAACATTATTTATAAAATATGCACGGTCATTGTTACCGCTGCAGACTGGATACGAGCAACGATGATAACAGATAAGAACGAAATGTATGTCTAGGAGAAAGTGTCACTTGCGGAGGACTACAATAAAAGGAGACACTATCGACATATATTAAATCATATATAAACGCACAAGGCCTAAGTAAGGTTGGACATAACCAGGGCATACATACAGATGGCCGTGGAATCTTCTCGAGGAACAGTTAGATGAAAAATGATCCGCAGCTACACGGCCAAGAACGTAATAATGGTGTGGATACGACTGCGATGCCACATGATACTTTTTGTCGGAATCATTCAGACTATGAAGCCTAGTGCGACAGGATGACCTTAAACGAATTACGGGATTTGAAATCTACGAATTTTAAAAAAAGAGTCGACCTCGGTTTAGTGCGAGGAATCATAAGCGCTAAACATAAACTAGGATTGGTGTGCATGCACACCGAACGATTCCCAGTGTTGGCGTCAGTGCAGCAAGGGAGCACCGGACGCATAGTGTAGACGCTAGTGCATAGCTTACCGAAGAACTACATAAACCCACACGAAATATTTCCAGGGCGTGAGGATATTTCATAAATTTCCCTCAAGACGAAACGATTGGCTATTATATGTAAAATGTATAATGTGTCTTGAAAGAAATATATTCTAAAGATTTATGGTATGCTGTTGGCAGAGATCGCTTTTCGAACCTAGAAGAGTGAAAAACACGTATCACTTTAAATGTAAACAAGTGCATAAATCAGTGTCTTGCTGTAGTTGTTTGTACAATGAAAATAAAACTAGAACTAAACACGAAATGAATATGAGGGACAGATAGAAAAAGTGTTCCATACAAAATCAAGCTTAAATCTCCAAGCCTATGAAGATAAATCAGTTCCACACCTATGCTGATATTGACTAGCAATTTAAGGGCAGGTATCGCCTATTTATTAAACCCAGCCAAAGTTTGCAGCCTCTCCTGTCAGCAGATATCGGTGTATATTTTACACACTTTCCGGAACTTTTGATGGCTGTTGAGCTACATTGGCTGAATGATTCTTTTGACGATATGTCCATAGTATTTCCTATGTTTGGCGACTTGCATATCCAGGTGGAGTAACACCACCCTTTTTGAATTTCGCGCTAGATATTGTGTTACCAAATATCGGTAAGAGTCTAAATTGTACTCAGGAGTATTCCGAAAAAATCTGCATACAGCAGAAAGACATATTTTACTAAACAGGTGTCATCAGACCTGTATATCGTCTATCAGTATCAGCACATATTTTTGGGTTTTGATTATCGGACTACTCCAAACCTTGCTGATGATTGAGGTGAAATATATAAAATCAGGTAGAAAATTAATTATCATATACTTAATTGTGAAATATAAAATTCACTGGCGAAATATTTTTTTTTTCATTCTTATATTTCCACATGTGATAATAATATATCGTTATATTTTCACATGTGAAAATATAAGATTTCTCACCACGTCTTGCGACGCTTGATTATGTGTGCATGCAAAAGCTATACCTGTTACAACAAAAACGATTACTTTGTGAGCTAGAACAAATAAATAGAAACTACACTACATTTCAGACATGAAAATTATTATTTGATGAAGAAACTTGGCTAGACTCTGTTCAAATCTCCGTGGTTTTATTTTCCTTTACTTCCTTTACAACAACATGCTGCATTGTTAAATCGGAGATAGGGTCAAATAGCTAACTTAAGTAACCTATGTGTATATGATCAGTCTACTGAGGTGAATATACGAAAAGGTGGTGGGGTTGAGAATGTTGTGTAGAGGAGTGAGCATAATCTTCAAAGCTGTCGATTCTGAGCACGTTTGATATATAATAAAAAGAAAATTTTCTTTTCCTTCGTAAACACAGGTTATATTTCATCTTGTGGGATCCAAAACGATATATTGAAGCTCGTGGCTTCATCACTTGATAAAATATCACTTTGAAATATATCCGATATTATTGTAGGACAAGAAAATATCCTCTATGTATTTCTTCTTAGCAACAATGTGTGTATGAACATAATGCGCAATTGTAGAAAACGACAATACAAATTTTGAAAATTCACAGAAATGACTCTACGGCTAAAACTGAGACAATTTGGCAAATATTTTCCATACATTGTGGGAGACAACTGATGCAATTCAATTCCTTTATTACAAAGTATGATGAAAATGTGAATATGTATTTTCTTTCAACACCACGGTAACTTAGATAAGGAAACCTCACTAAAACACTTATGTATGAACTAACGTGTTTGTGTCGCGGATGTATGTTTTTCAATAGACTGAGAAAATCAACAAATAAAAATAACGTAATCATATTACCAGAAAATACGCAAGGTTCAAACAAACATGACACTGAATTAAATGATTTTTAAAGGTTGCATTCGTATTTTAGTTTATTAATAGCATATTTCAAGCGCATTAAAACACTATGCTCTTCTCAAGCAGAACTCATTTGATACAGGACAAAACGGGAGACACCAATTTCGCACTAGTTGCTCGACAGTTTTCCTAAGTAAACCGAAGCATAATAATAGCCCCTTCCTCATAATGTAACTTTGATACATCGAATAGTTCCTGTACAACCAGCAGACCTCAACAACTGGCCAAAAAAGCAGGAACTTCCTGCTGCCACGACAAATAAATTTAGGAGTCAGCGATATCGATTTCCTATTGGCTGCCTAACAGTTTAAGCCAAATCGTCCCACATAATAAACTACTGACGAGCCTCCTACATCGCATCTCTCGAACAACTACAATTCACCTCAACAAAGCGACCGCTCCGGTGGCTCAGTGGTTAGAGCGTACGCCTCGGATGCGGGAGGTAGTGGGTTCGAACCCCGACCGAGTCATAC
>QKMX01004133.1:0-12110 GCA_003401595.1 Venustaconcha ellipsiformis
GTGTGTGTGTGTGTTTGTGTGTGTGTTTGTGTGTGTGTTTATAGCAGTTAGATGCATGAATGACACAAGTAATAAGGAAGTGTTTTTGTGTTCTGTTTGTTCAAGGGAACAATGAAGATTACTTTTAAAGAATCAATCAAATTTCTAGTAAATATTTATTGAGTTATAAGATTGATAATATGAAATAGACACAAAAAGTATTTGACATTGATGTATTCTACATTAATATATTATTATTAAATATGGAACTGTTTCAAATAGTAGATAATATAATACTTTTATGACCCATTAAGTATGTTAATAGTTTCGTGCATAAATAATAGCAATTCCAGTGTTCGCGTAGTTAAAAGAAAGCACACGCAATGATTATCGTATTACTTTCTTGAACTAATATTCTTTCGCCTTTCGATGCTTGCATATGTGATAGGATGGCATCAAGTATTACGGAAATGAGCATTTGTTATCATCCATTGATATAATATGTGTTTTGAGAAGTAAACAATTAAAAAAAGATATATGAATATGATTCTCGGTGTGATAGACATCATAATTGGTTTTTTGTTTGTTAAGTAACTTTGCTATGGTGACCTCAGCATAAAACAGATATGAATATGTATATATAATAATTGATCTAAAGGTCATACAATAAAATGAGTGGTGCTTTGTCATGGCGCACAGAGGGTGTTTAAAGAATTCAGTATTTTAATTGGGTGAGTGCCTCGCTTTTAATATCAAATTGATTGTTCATATTTGTTTGATTAACATTAGACACTTGAACGAAGACAAATTGTAGCCCACAAATTTAAAGCAATTCACCTGAATCTCTGCTATTTAGTTGTCGAAAATAAGTTTTCCTTATCACGATCATAATTCATGTTCATGTATCAGCGTTGATATCGAAAACTATACATTTACAGAAAGAATGCCAGTTAGCCATCGTTTCTCATAAGCAGAAAAAAAAACATATGAACGGTACTGCCAGCAATACCGAAAACTTTTTCTTAGTGATTGTTCAATTGTTGTTATGCAAGAACACTCATTGTCACCCACATTCCAGTACAAACATACACTTACTTCAATAAATGATCTATCCGTAGCCTCGTTTGAAAAACCATCAGCAATACATACACACGAGCATAAACTAAAAAGGAACAAAACCCACCATAGTAGACTTACGTTCGATAATGAATGTTACAACAGCCCCATAGATGGTAACCGTGCGCAAGAAATCAAAGCTGTACAGCCCTCTTAACAGCCAACTGATTCTAACAAAACGAACTGTAGACCGCATGAACAAATTCTGGACGAAAATGAATCTGACACAAATAGACCATGTGATCAGAAAATCCCCAAAATTAAATTTGTCTATCATCAATGAATGTGTTGACGAATTCTGTTTAGACAATTTTGGTAGATTATACAGATTTAAATTCATAAAACCAGAATTATATCACTGATAAGAACAAACTTTACGTTGACAAAAGAAAATGTAAGGATTTGTTTCTGAATCCTAGAGAAGATTTCGTATAAGAAACTTACCTATGTATGCAGGTGATTACCAAATGCGAAGGACTTATCATGTTGCAGAGATGGACATTTGATTATTTAGAATAGTTAGTTATGCCGTGATACAAGTTTAGTTGTAACTATATTGTGACGCTTTTGATCTACAGCTTCATATGTACGTGCTTTGTGCTTGGTACGTTTAACCTATTGTCATTTTAATAAATTTTCGATGAGTCATACTTCTCGTTTGTTTCTTTGGATTTCGTTTTATTTTTATTAAAATTGTATTCCTTTTCCTTATTTTTGCAAATAAAGGAGCATTCATAAAACAAGAAGAAATGAGCGCTTACTGTTTACTTTCCTAGTTTCCTGACTGTAAAAGTTGGACAAAATCATTGTTGCACTACTATATATGTTTATGAATATTGCTCACTCCCTGGCATTTTGCATCGTGGGATAACTTATCAATTTTGTTGTCTACGCTTCCCATTGAATCAAGATGAGAGCAATGCATCTTGTTTCTGCATGAATGTATCATTCGTATTTATTAAGGTTGTATATAGCATAACAGAATGTAGTTTATATTTCATGTAACATTTAACATAGAAATACAGATTTATTTCTTATTTGATGCCAATTTACTTGAAACAATTTGCAATCTTCATCTTTCTATATTTTTTCTAGCACAAATGTGATCTGGACAGTGGAGAAGATGGAAAGGCAGTAAGTGTTGTTTGTTTTTAATATTTTCTGACTTAGTTCAAATCGGTTTTTTTATACATGAGGCAGAGAGGAACCTCTATGGAGAAAAGAACGTCGAAAATGGTATACAAAATTTACCACACGTGTATATAGTTTTAAAGAAATGGATCTTGCAACAAATAAACAGTTGTTTCTAGCTATGGTGATAGTTACGTTGCCTGGCGCAATTTCCATTTTAAAATAGAGTACGTATTTTTTTCATTTTCGTTTAAATACTTTCTTTGTATATAATGTCTGCTACTAGGTCTATGGCTTTGTTTAAAACTTCAAACGGCATGTTTCTTTGTGACTTAAGAAGCAAAATAAAAAATAAAGGAAACATTTATGAATCAGATCTACAATCCGAATGTTTTACAACGCAAATGATTAAAACGATGATGTCACCTTTCTGCAAATATTGAACAAATAGTTTGCACAATTTTGTATTTATACACTGCTCAAGTTTGTCTCCGAAAGACTTCTTTTACGTTTTCAGCACGTCTACCACAAGATACACCTGGATTTGTTGCTATCAGACCTATTGTAAAACCCGTATCTACTTTAATATCAGTCTTGTAGACAAAAAGTTTTGCGTTTAACAAAATCATAACGTTTCTTTATCTTTTGGAACCATGTTGTTATCCTAAAGGTTAATATCTAAAATCTGATGAATATCCAACTCTTTTACTATTTGTACATTGTACATATCGTGAGTTTTAGCCGTTTTAGTGCATCTGATAACCTTCTTTAGGTCTTATATCTGCTTGTCACAAATCTAAATGTCCAGTTTCATGTAATCTGGTTTTTAACAGAATACTTCTAAATCATACTTAACTTCCTAATAATCTTTCTTGTTGCAGTTTAATTAATATATAATCACTTCTGTCTTTGTTTGTTAATGAGCTTTGGAGAGAAGCAAGCAGATGATCTATTTTAATGTTACAATGAGCTAGTTGGCTTGGTCTCGTTTTGGTTGCCCTCCCCTGGAGCAAAACTTGCAAAGCCGAATTTTGTCTGGCCAGCATACTTATGACTTTGATGTTTGTGTTGCCCGCCGTTAAGGTCTCCAATGAATGGCTAATCCACATGCTTCCCTTCCTTCGATCATCCGAGCCAATTAATTTCCTCACCATTCACTCCACCTTCCTAAGACTAACTATCTCGCTGTTTTTTATTTCTTAAGAGATGCTCCAGGAATGAATGACCTTTTGTCAAAGTGGCTGCTGTAAAGTGATCAGTTCACAGCCTTCTATACAGCGACCGTATCTTCTAACGCTAGCTGGTAGATTATGCCTTTATCCTAAAGGTTTTCGCGTACTTCGGAGGATTACAGAGACCTAGTATACATGTTAATTGGCGCATGTTTTGCTTCGACATTACGTATGCTTATATGTGTCTGATTGATGACTTTAAAATCGGGAACATGCAATGGCTCCTTCAACGGTCTGTCAAGTCAAGCTAGATCGGGTTGGCTGGGAGACTCACCTTTAAAGGTACTCTGCAGATGCATATTCAGCATGAAGTATGACTCGCGTAAAGTTTCCAGTCTTGGAGTACCCTGAGAAGAACGAAAAGTCGTAACAACGGCTAACAAAGTTGGCCTTGGTGTACAAGCACGATCAAGTGAGGAAAGAAGCGTACAGGGGCCATATGGTGATCAAAGTCATCTGCGGTACCAGGCCCTGGCTGCGTATCGGCATGGAATGGCCATATTATGAAAGCTATTGTCCATTGGTGGCAGAGGAATACGGCTTCTATCCCATAATGATACCAAACCCAAATGCGATATTTCTCTTAGGGAAAGAGACATCCAGTGCATCGTGCAGTGGGTGGTGAAATGTGTTTAGAGCACCGTCAGAGGAAAGATATGTGCGAGGCTCACAGCTAAAAACTCGTAGACTGAAAGAGGTTGGTGCTAATAATTGGTGTTCGATCATACAAAGCAATACAGCAATACATAGGTTGCAACATCTTCAGCAGCGGCAACACCCACTCAGTGGACGGGCGATCGAGGGGCGATCGAGCTTGTCGTCAGTAATTGTCGACCGTGGATAAAGCAATCAACTTTTCGAGGATGACAGAGTAGATTTCTGTTATGGCTACGTGTGAGATGACATTCAGAGGCACACGAGAAGTGAACCAAGGCTTCGTTACTGGAGGCGGCGAAAGAAAACTAAAAGACACAATGTTCTTGCAATAGTTTGTCCTAGCAAACGGCCGGTGACACAGAACTTTCAGATCACCATGGATTTCAACAAGTATACAGTTTTAAATAAGCGTGAAAACTAAGGCACCTAGTGCGAAAGCGTGGATGCCATCACCAAGATATATGATAAAAGCTGACATGCTTGTAATGTCAGCACTTTTTCCAGACGAGACAAGGTGAACTGTAAATCAGCTTTGTAAAATAGCATCGCAGTATTATTTAAAGATTCCTAACCTTATCGTGAATGTAATATCACAGAACAAAGACGTCGCCATGTACCATTGATTGTAAGGCTCCCACAACAGCGACGATCATTAGCAATATATTTTGAATTCCGTGAACTGCTTAGTTATTTAAATAATAATTGGGCACATTTTCCGATTGAATGAGATCCAGGTATAGGCCCCGGTAAAACTCGTTTCTATTTAAAGAAACATCCAAATAAAACAAGTAAACGTTACAAGGACAAGTACCTTCAGATTTGAGGCAGAAATTATTCTCCATGTGTATTTTATTGTTCCACTTCTGAGTGAAAATACTAATGCATTTAAAATAGCACATACATGGATTCATAGAAATTCTTGTGTAATCCTGAACCGCATAGATGCTGAGATCCTTTATTAAGAACAGACAAAGCATTTGGAATGATTCTTGAAATGTTGAAGAAAAAAAAAACTTCAGCAATGTGGGATCATGATGTACTGCAGATATATGGCCGGAAATTCAGCTGCATGTTTCCCCGTTAAATATCAATCACGGATCGAATTACATTCCCAAACCAACATGTATTTGGAGGTAAGATTTGATTGAATATTAGCTTTATATGCGTTGCATCATGCGCGCGATATCCAGGACAAGTCCCAAAATTGCAAAGTACACACTTATACATTGGTAAACTTAGTTTTGGTAAAATCGTATTCCCCCCACCAGAAAATAAATAAATACAGACAAAGGTAAGTTTGAACTACTTAATCATGGCATTGGTGTTAATGTATTACCACCTATTAAGCAACTAATTGGCGCGTCCAAGCAATTCAACGTGAATCGTGTATTATTGTACAGACAAGTGACACAAAACCACTATTTTCAAAAAATAGTATACACGCATGGTAAGTACGAGGGTATGGAATTTACATGAAGACAATGCATGCAGGTAATAGTATTAAATAACTAGTTGGCAAGCATTACCTTTACCGCATTGTAATAAGTGAAATGACTCAGGGCAATTTCATGACAGAACCTGGTAAAACATTTAGAATTTTACTCAGGTGCAACTATAAATAAAAGTATTGTGTAACATCAGTGTGAAGTTCAAATGCTTCACCTTTCCCAGAATAAGCTAGTCAGTAACCTTGCAACATAACGTTTTGCAATCTTCAGTAAATATTTTACCTCAGACCCTAACAAGTTGAACCGGATACCTAGAAAATGAGCATGTAAATGGATAGGACAAGTTTGCTGAAACTCGGTTGTCACTGATCGTTGGCAACAAAGTATGGTCTGCTTTTGACTATCACGATTTGAATTTGAAAACATGCTTTTTCTCGATCATGGCTTTGATATATTTCATTATATAGCCTTTAATGGTTACAGCCGTGATCGGTAGTACTACAGTCCTTCATCCGGAATAACATGACAATAGCTGCTATGAAATTCAAAAGTAGAACTAGATCATCTCATATACATAAATCATCATCTGTTGATTGAACTTAGTCACCTCTAAGCAAAATGCTAAGACCCCAAAATCGTGCACGTATATGATAGTTTTCTCAAATAACTACATAATATATTTTGATGCCAACAATCTTTATGATGTGCAATGAAGTGCAACATGACTATAGGTGGATTTCAGATAATACACAATGACAGTGATATCGGATAAATTGATGAAAATTCTACCTGAATATACCAACGAGTTTCACAAACCTCATAACCATTATCCGTTACGCAGTGGGTGAAAAACGAGTTGCTTCCCTTGCATCAAGCTTACAATTATAAATAATAATGTATGCAATTACACAGAAAGTACTAGACCAGTACCAATCCTACGCCAAAAGATTGTCTATGTAGGCTGCATAAGAAGCCTCTAACTGTAGCTGTAACTGGAGAAGGGAATGTGTAAAGACCACAGATTATTACAATTTCTCCAAAGTACATCCATGGCAACCTACCAACAAATGAATGAATACCACAGTACCGCATCATACGATCAAAACTGAGAACGTTTATTCAAATTCTTAAGCAAAGCTGTGTTTAGCAATAATAGAAAATCTTTCCAAATGTATTTGTGTCGACCTAATCCGTGATAGTGAACAAGGTAAATTTAGATGGCTGAGTGCTGACTTAGCACTTGAGCCCCAAAAGATCTGTGATGATAGATTAATTGCTGAATAAAGTAAAAATAAAACTGAAAATGAAGCTGATAAAGCTTTACCCAACCGTCTCATATACATGTTTTAGTATGATAAAATCAAATCGCGGTGCCATAATAATGTAATATTTCTGTCCACGGTCACCGACTCGATCTGGATGAAAATTAACTACACACGATGTGTATGCTGACACGGGGTGAAAAGTAATTGGTAAAATATGCTTAACAGCAGCGATTATCCTAAAGAGCAACTACTGTTTATTAAATAACGCATAAAGGATGTTGGTAATTACAAATCTGACTCTTTGAGCAAGCATATTGAGGAATAAGTTGGATTGAGCCCCAGAATATATTCGATCCTTTCTGGCTATGATCGTCTCGGCAAACGAATCAAGAAGGTATCCCACCAAGTATTATGCAAAATGATTTTTAGCAAGATCTGAATGTCGATTAGTATTTGCAAATGAGGCAAATATGCTCCGGTCAAAAAGATATCAGATTGGTGTGTATCGCTGCATTAAAATTTGAACCCGCTTGAGAACAAACAGTGGATAGTTTCCGACGGAATCACTACTATCACTTTCAGGCACTACTATCAGGTTCAGATTACACACTAATCCGTTGTCTGTAGCTTTGTTGCTGCGAGAACGGCTTGTAATTTTCCTCATACAATGCTCTACTAGATGACTTTGAATTCTGTTGACCAGTCTCTTATGACTGCACCATTTGTGCTAAATAGTATCGTGTTAGTTGACTCAGTTTATCAATCCGGACTGTATAAATTGGGTCAGAATAAAGAAGCAGCATTGGATTGGCAGTAGGAGAGTCCACGAGGCATTATTACACAATACATTATTACCTTATGCAATATTTGATACACTACACGGCATAACAATGGACAACATATTCTGCTTTTCTGGAATCTACTAACTTGCACAGTCAGACCCCAAACTATCCAATACCGTGATAGGTTTCTAACTTAGTTCACGCTTTAATCATTGGCCTGTCTTTATCAGGGAAAACATAAATAGTGTTAAATGTGATTTTCGAGATAGGTATCATAAAATCGGTTGCATATAAGGCCGTAGTCGGCTGATGATCTACCGTGATATTATTTAATCAAAAAATCTACTGAGGTGGTTCAGTTGTAGCGACGATATAAATATACCACCGCTGATTTATTTTCCAGTCAATTAAGCGCCTTCCATTGAAGATGCGATGCTTGAAAACCACAACAACCTCGCGAGAATATGTCCCGGACGTGGACACAACAACACTGACGTGATGTATGTAACACAACGATACGCACATATGCATAAAATGATTCGAGACCGCTGTGATATGCTGATGATAGCTGATAGCATTAAGACGCTGTGATGTTGAGTAGTCGTTTGATGTGTCTTTGAATATGTTTACGGAAGCTACCGAGGACCATTATTTCATTAACTATACAATACTTGAACACAAAAACAGTTTTGGAATTTGTTGGCAAATCCTACTCAGGATTTTATAGCTTCTTTAGTAAGGGCTTCACTGGTGGACCACGTAAGTATCGAGCCGGTCTGTTACTCGCAAATATAATGCCATAAACTGCCAATGATGTCGTAGTAAAGCAGGAGAACGACGTCGTAAAAGTTTCAGCGAACACCTGGAACAGATGCATAATGTTATAGCCGGTCAAAAACGTGTTAAAGATGTTACTGTCGAGACAAACTGAACTGCAACATGTCACGCCGTGCTTCTAACAAATGTTTGCACCATTGCTGAAATTCATATGTGAAAAAGCGGAATAAGTGAAGAAAGCTGCGAATGGCACTGGGTAATTTGGGTTTTGTTGTCATAAGAGCTCAGACATTTGAACGGTTGCTAGCTCAGATGGAAACATTCTAACTAGGCGACTAGGAACTTGCAAAACTTACAGATGAGAATCTTCCACCAGTCAATGCTAAAAACAGATCTGCATTCTTTATATGGATAAATTGATCAGTTGATGTTTAGAAACTCTTTTGAATGCTGCTATTACTATACCCCCAATGTAAAAAATCGTGTTGAAAATAAGTCGACTATAAAAATATATCGACTATTGGTTTATACATAAAATTAAAAGGTTTAGCTGGGCCATGTGCCCTCTTTTTTCTAACAGAATACTTAAAAGACTTGCAGACGAAGAAGTTTACGATGCCAACAAAATGGTTCAGAGATATACTAAAACAAGTTGGAAAGTAAACAATAACACCTGCATCCCTAGAGAAGTAACAATTTGCACACGCAAGCAAATATTTACCAGTACCTCCAGCTGCGAAACTTACCCGAGATTAACCACCTGCATCCACAGTGGAAGAACAACAAAATGACAAATATATGGTTCAGAAATCGAAAACATGTCGACCATCGCAAAAACGTGCAACAGTAAACAAATCAAAATATGTATCACGCCAAACAATAGAAAAGCACAAATCACCACACAGGAACAACTTCAAGAATTGATTTTAAAACGAGGAGTAGACTCTTGCATATCTAACATTCACTTACAATCCACAATTTGAAGTAAACAGGCATCTTGCAGAACAATAGGGTGCCTTTGAGCAAAGAAACTTGAAGATGACGATTTAATCATTGTCCTCAAATGATTTCCTAAAGGACATCCAACCAAACCTGAAAAACAAGGACATCCTGAGTACAACGGAACCAGCAAGACATAAACAGAGAATACATGAAAGAAAGACGAATGCATCACTTTTATACCGAGAGAACCAAACGAAGGAGATGTTCTTTGTAGATTATGTGACCATCCCTACTATGCGGTTCGGAAAGATTAACTGGTGGGATCGGAAAACACGGGCAATAATGAGCCGGAAATTATTCACGTAATTTATGCTGAACAGCAGAATATCCTAGCAAGTACATATCTTGTGTGTTGTCTTCATAACGAAGCCAGAATTTAATGTGCATTTTCTATATCAATTATCACGTGTAATAGTATCGTTGTGTGAGCTTCGTTGGCCTCATATTTTGATAACTGCTGTTTGAAGAATATTCCTCTATTTACTAGTAGTTAGTTTTATCAGACAAAACGGTGGAACAACTTGAAACATTGTTGGACTTCCCATGAGCTTAAATAATGAGATCTCATGGAGTATCGCATTAATAACAGGAAAGGACCCTAATATTTATATACGCCTTCGAAACCACACTCATGCGTGCCACCTCCATTATATTTCGAGGACCTGCAGTTAATATGCGCATTCATCATTGATAACACTTCATTATTTGCATGAAGGTCTCAATGACATTTTACCAAAAGAATGAATTTTTCATGCAGGAAAAAATAGTATTGGTTGAAAATTCGCGCTATAAAGTGCAAGGAACTGAGGTTAATTTGACCTGTGACATCGTCGGTAGTTCCGAAGCTTTATATTCAATAGCGCAAACATTATATCAGTTAATCCAGCTTAGTCCGCGTATTTTTGATGTCATCATGGCCGATAGGCGCCTATCTTACACAACATTTTGGATTAGAATAGCTCCATGATGAACCTACTCGGGGACACCTTGACAATACAACTGTACATTAAGAGATCGACTTGATATTTAAAAGCAATTGCAATTGTGCGTGGCTGTGTGATACCGTTTATTACCTGCGCGTGTTGTCAGTTCACTTCAACCTGTTAATATGAAGTATTACGAAACTGATTATGGCTGTGTTGCTCGTGGATTTAAGGCAGATCGATTTATTCCAGATCGATGATGAAAACTGATTACACTGCCATCGACAGCGTTAAAGTCATCTGAGGTCAGTGAATTTATCATTCAGGTCACACAACAGCGAATAGTGATTCTTCAATTGCAAATATGGTAATATGAAGCGAATAACGTCGGCCTCGCAATAGGTTATAGACAATACCCCAATACAGTATGAAGTCCAAGTTACACAGAATTGTAAATGTGCTCGTCGAAGACTTTTGCTTGTCGTTGCAACCAATCAATTCGTACCTGGTTATTACAATATGTGGTCTTTCATGGTCCGGTATTAAAACATCGACATAGACCAGCAGATTTGCTGGGGAGACTTTAGTGCGTTGTACACTATTTATTACTTATCGTTGAACCACCTGGACCTGACCAGGCAGTCAATGGTTGACATGAACTTTTATGCACGTGTTACTATTCAGGTCAAGACTGTTTTCCTAATTACATATGCATTGTTCTTAACCTCGCGTAAACGTTTCATTTGTTTTAAGGCACATTGGCAAATATGGAAACCTCGTTACCTAATACTTTAACCTGCTGAATGTTCAATAAATAAAGCCCACCTCCAAGATAAGGTTGGCCTTAGCTAGAAGGAAATTGCGATGACAATAAAATTTGCTAAGTCAGAAATGGGACAAATGCAACCATATGATTATTCATTCCTTGCGACTGCCCCAGGACTGTAAACAGCTGCGAATCCTGCAGTTGAAACGCAGCCGCGATGCGAGCCCAAGTAACTGTATCGGGGTAGATCTAAAAATACGATTCGAGGTAAAGCCACTCCAGAACGCATAAAAAAGAAAAGATCTTCGATTATCCAGTTGTTAGTGTAAAAGGCTTCTCAGCAGAGGTAGTTTTCGATTATGTCCTCATCGTGGACCAGTCCATGGATCAGTTTCATTTACTTACTATTTCAAAATTAATCAAACATTTCCGATCTGTCTTTACGCCGGATGAACGTGCACCACTAATTACACGAATGAGAGAAACTGGTATAATTTGCATGGACAGAACAACAGTACTTTGGAAATGGTCCTGATGTAAATCTGACCTGTTTTGTCACCAAAACAGACTTGAATCAGTTTACTAAATGGGTTATTGCTGATGTAAGTATGGACGAGCATGTAATTTTGATGATCGAACGGGAAAATTTAAACATCTAATATGTACATTCCAGACATTGATTTAAAGCTGGAGGAAATGTGGCACAAACCGGTAGAAATCAACGAACTGGGTGGAATCAGAGACACTGGTGTGTTGGTTTCAATTTGTTTAATACCTTTGATGAAACCTAAACTGCTTTGAAGCAATTAATCGATGAAATAACAGTATAATTACTCCAAACCACTACGCCTTCTTGGTTCATGAGGTAAACTCATTGAAATATAAGCCAATCAAATTCTGAAAAGTACAGCATGTAATGAAACTGTTAAAAATTAAAACTAACAAACAATTAAACTAAACGTACATAACACCAATAGCCATCTGCTTTTCGTGACTGTGATGTTGAGAATAGCTATCATGCAATTAATAGTA
>QKMX01004215.1:0-10166 GCA_003401595.1 Venustaconcha ellipsiformis
GAGAGAGAGAGAGAGAGAGAGAGAGAGAGAGATTCTTATCTCTGACATTGCCACTCGCTAACAATCACGTACAAAAATACAAGCATCCTGGAAATTCCGATTATATTTTTAGAATGATAGGCAGGTCATTTGATGACATCACCATAAAGCCCTTAATGGGTGCTCTGTGTAAGCCCGAATACATTAGTCGCACTATCATGTTTTGCAACCAACTCTAGACTTCAAGAAAATAAAAAACAGGACTACATATTCTGTTCAGGTCAAAATGCAGTTTAAATAAAGTGTTTATGTAGATTTTAAAGTGTAACAGCTTTATCCATAGAATAAAAGCAAAATATATAGAACATCAATAGTGGCCAATTAGAAATGCATTGAAGCATGGGGTGATTATGTTACATTAACTTCCCTGAAGTCACGACAAAATGGATGGCAATCCATCGCTAATAGCAAAGTAAGCAATCGTTTGGGATATTAAGCCAATACTGATTTTTTGCTATAGTTTTTTTTTCATTTTAAAGTTCCAGTAATAACATAAAAATTTCAAGTCTGTACATTTCAAATATAGTTGAAACGTCGTTGAGTTTTATTTTCAGCATCTCTTATTTAATAAGCTAATATGCCTGAAATTCAGACTGATATACGACCGTCGAAAACTTCATTTATTTTAGTCTGTATGCAGAAAACTGCAAACACAGTACGTCTGTTATGATGGGATGAAGACGTTTTCATGTGCGACGTAAAAGTGTTTGCCCTTAATGTCTTACACCGATCCTTAAATAGCTTGTAATAATCCTATCAACAAACAACAATATAGCAGCTAAGGTTTACGTTAAATTAATTTTAAAGGAAATACATTAAATCACTATATTTAAACTTCATTAAAATTAGCAAACTCCTTTCACAGCAATAGAACAAACTTTTCGACAATAATATGTTTAACTAAAAAATTATTCTTTTGCATCCAAAGAGGATTTAAGGGAGATAAATCTTGCTGAAATAAATTTATATGAATTTCACACCACCCTCTGCAAAAACACCAAACAAAAATTAAAATATTATGGTGGAACTGTTATATGCTTGTTCTGTTATTGAGGATACGTAGAGTCTAGTCTTTCTCAGTTAGTCGAAGTTATTCACCACACACCCTCTCAACGACATGAAGGAAAACGTCCATTTTAGAACAAACATTCAAAGATCGACTGAGAGAATGTGAAAGAACAGGTACAAAATATTTTTGTTTCTAAAAACCAGTAAATACCAATTTGTGTCACAATCAACATTTTTAAACCATCCCTGCTCGCTGAAACATCAACAAACCAGTAAAGAGGAGGATAGGGTATGTCCCTTCTTCATTTAAAAATACCAAACATTAAACATGACCGTTATTTTACAAGGTTGACAACTTTGTGATGCAAGACTAGATTTTCAATGATCTAGTATTTGTGTCATTGTGCCATCGAGACACTATGTTTCTGTTCTACAGACAATAGGTAGTCATAATGTTAATAAAACCATATTTCTATTTTGTGATCCTGGACATTGATCATTGTCCGTGGTAATAACAGGCTTGACCGTTTGTAGGTATCCAACGAGAAAGTTCATTTTCGGCACACGCCGCTGGATTCCAATTAGCTGTGTATGAACTGCTAGTCGGAAAGAAATGAGTTCAAATACATTGATTCTTGTTGTGGTAAGTCACCAGTTCACACTTTAATTGTTCCTTGAAGATATCTATCAAGTAAGTTGATGAACAGGAAGTTTCGTTACTCTGTTGCAAGAAACTTTCGAAGAGTTTTCTTTCCAAAGAAGTCAGTGAAGAAAAGGATTGGTCACTCAAGTATTACTTTTTGATATCGTTGACTAGGACGATCGATTTGACTATTAGGACAAATGTTCTCTGGTAAACTGTGTAATTCCTTCTGCCAAGCGGCGAGCAAAAGACAGGAGACTAAGTGTTATTCTTGTTCTAGCCATCTAGATATCATGTCTTTTTGTTGAGCATACCAGTCTGCATACTTATACGAAAGGCCGTGGCCAGTGGTGTTGGTTTCTAATTGCCCCGTGACTTCAAATATAGTCAAGTAATCGAGTAATGTTTATGCACAAAGTTAGATTCAAAGTGTCTGGTACACAGCGTCCTGCCATCTCGGGTAATTTCTATCTTCACAGGTTGAAGTGCTGGAACTCGAAAAGATTTGGATTGAAAGCTCCGTTGATAGCAGCAGCACCGACGATGCCGATGAGTAAACGTTTTGGTAGTTGACATTGGAAAACTTGATCTTTGATCTTTGATCGGAGTCTAGAGCCAATGGTAAAGATTTTGACTTCCACTCTTCACAGAAAATACAAGGCTGTAGTTCTGCTCCCAGTTCGACTGAGGTCGTTTCCTACGATAGGTAAGACTTTCACATATCGCACGTAAGTACGGCTTTTTCGATGATGGCTCTGGAACACAGCACTACTTCGATTTAGTATCAGTTGTACTTCCATCCCGTTCAACAAATATTTGTCTTACAACAACATGTCAAAATCCAAATGATCCATTATTTCTTTTGACGGTGGTTGTATCCAACAGTGTGATCCTCGTCATCCTCAGTCAACTCTGTATTGCTCAACATATCCACACTGTTAGGTTTGCACACCACTGAAACATACAGGGGTGTGTTCTTGGCTTATTTTCTGTACGTCAGGAATTTTTCCAGGTAGGCTCTGTCACGGAATTGTGTATAATGAATATCTGAAATAGAATGTACTCTGGTTTCATTTATGTGTACAGCGTTACCTCAGCTTGGTTTATCAACATCATACATTAATTCGATTTAGTGAATTCTCTTCACTCTACGCTGCATGAGCGAAGTGCTTACGATGGTAAAACTCGAACTGCAACATAGCCAGTGTACATATAGGCTCATGGTACATTCACATTTCACATTACGGAAAGTCTTGTATGTCGGCGGTCCACTTTTCACCGCAATATCTCTAGGGTGAAAGGGGTGAAGGGTGAAAAGGTTTAAAGGTCTGAAGGAGTGACGTAGTGATAGAGCGATAGTGATAGAGCCATGATGTATCTTTGTGTATGCACGGTACTGAAGGTGTTGTTTTAGCCGTGGTGCTGATTTGAGTTGGTATATACCCGGTGTGCAGCTGTCGGTGATGACGCTGGCCTTGAAGATGATGGTGGTTATCTCTAGGTGAGGGACCAAAGCTTCAGGGCCAACAACACTGCAGGGAACAAGAGGATCTATAGAACCTTAGGCACACCGCGAGTCGAGGATCATTTGTGGTGTATCCTTGACCCATCCGGCAGAGGAGTGGGACTGAAATTACCTTGTTGTTATTAACTGGACGCCGCAAGACATATGTCCCAATTTATATTTAATCAGTTATCACTGAGTAAAAGATTGTCATTTTTAAATATAAAACCAGTTATTATTATGTGAGTGAAACATTGTTAATGTTTCTATAAAACCAGTTGTCACTGTTTATATGAAACTAGTTATCACTGTTTGAGTAAAACCATATCATTGTTTTGAAATTCACGTTTATTGGTTGATTGTTTTTTGTGCTTAATTTTTTTTGTATTTCAATTCATTTATTTTTGTTGACTGTTCGCTTCATATTGCATCTTATAATAGGTTCCAGTTATGAATCGTATTATTTTTCGCTATATTGTTTTATGAATCGTATCATTTTTTGTTATATTGTTTTATGAATCGTATAATTTTTTTAAATATTGTTTCAGTTATCGTTCAGTTATTTAAGTAGGTGAGCATCATTGTGTTACAAATCCAGTCTTGGATTTTATGCGCACGAGTTTGAGGGTATGATTTTTTTCGTCTTTAATCATCTTTAAATAAACATCGTATTTTCGTTATCATTCTTAGGGTCTTCGTTGTAATTTTACCCCAACCCGATTTTTCTTGTTACACGCTCTGTAAGGATAAATGTTCATGTCTCTCCTTTATAAAGTTAGTAATCAAAACCGCCCGTCTCTCCGAGAGTTGTTCTTCTCTATTGTTTATCTGATCGTGTCGATGAGGTCTGAAGGATTTTCGTCGTCGTAGAGGATGAATATATTGCCTTCGCCAGAATTGCGAAGCGAGTTTATTGGGATGTTTCGTAGCTAAGGGGTCATTTCTTCGCTGAATCAACCTTTTTATAGATTATTTTCATCAATGTTTCTTTAGACTTTGCTGGTTTATGAGAACGTTTTGGAGTAATCGATTTCCTTGCGCTAATGCTACATCATTTCAAGCATGAACACCTAAGTAACCATATGTTTTAAGATAGATGGTATTGTGCGAAAAAGCTAATTTTCAAGCGACTCCTCGGTACACCGGATACATACGTTGCAATTCACTGGAGAATCGTTTTCAAAAACGCAGCTGCACGGTGACGTTTCCTTTTGAGAATATAATATTTTGTGCTAGATCTCCTTTAAGACTAAAATTGATGCTGTCAAAATACGATTACTCATATGAAGACAATGAGGATTTACAAATTCTCCATGAACAGTTTACGCGTTTCTTCCTTTATTATAAGCAGCAATGGTAGAATTCACTTTGAAAGGAATGACTCCCAGCAACGAAACATTTGTTTTCTACGACGTTGTACGCGACATTAGAGAAAACATCGTCAAATTCAGGCAGTCGATCACTTCGACAGGGGTGCAAAATAACTGCAGAATCGATCATCGTGGTAAATGGTGGTGAATGTTGTTAAAAACTGATGTGTTTTCTACGACATTAGAGAACACTTAATCCAATTCAGACTATCGATCATATCGATATAGTTGCAAAATTAACTGTAGAATCGATCGTCGTCGTGAATATCTTTAAAGGTATTGTGCTATGTTCGTGTTTCCACCTATAACTGCAAACAAGCTAGGAGAAAACCTAATAGATAGGGGGTTTTTTTTACGTAGGAAAATACATTTTAAGACAATGGGCAATTTTATAGTACTCGATCTATACAGTTTAACCAGCTTTCTGGAGTGCATTGCCAAACAGATTTGTCCAAAATAACCAAAATTGTACCAAGCGAATTTGAGCATTGATTTTTTATTATGTTGGAATACTCATTACAGAGAATTCGCTACTGATGGTGTTTTGGATTCTTTAGTGAGAGGATAATTTCATCCACGTATTGTTGGACTTGTAAATTGAGGATTTCGACGAGGAAAGGGATTTGCTCTCCAACGATATTCCAGATTTGAGTAGGATGAATGATTTCTACCAAAGCCATTTCCTACAGAGATTCCTCATCGAACTGTACGACTTGAGGTAGCTTAGTTGGGAAACAGCAACATGTTATTTCGAAACGCATGCAATGAACTGTAAGTAGGTGATGTTAAATAAAATTGGTTATTGGAAGGTTGATAGTTCTGGTCTCCAAGGAATTACTCGGTGTAAAAGAATGATATGATTTTCCAAAGAGAATTCCAGAAGAGGGCTGCTGATGACACTAGAAGAGTTGTTGTAAGTGGCCATTGGCGAAGTTACTGTTGCTGTTGTTACTGTAAGTATATTTCAACGAAGGACTCTGAAGAAGATAACCAACTCAACTGATGCGTAAAATATTGCACAATTTTTATCTTTTTGTTGAGAAGTAAAATTTGTAATGGCTGCTCTCAATTACACAATACATTTCAAGATCTCACAGAAAAGGAAAATTTGATTTTTAAGGCTTCTCCACACCACACCCATGCTGGTTACTGTAGTTGTTGTTTTGTAGTTCTTGAAGAAATGCACTACGATAAGGAGTTGTAGCTGTGTTTGTAACTTCAGCTTCTTTTCATTATCGATGAATTGTGAGCGGCAATCCGTGGATTAAAACTGGATGGATATCCTATTTAATGAACTCTCAAATCTCAGAAAAGATGTTTATCCACTTCACGTGTTTTGATCGATAATATTTTCGATATCGTACATGCCTTCTTTCTTAGTCACTTGTAATTTAGGCAAGTAAAATGTTCCTTTAACACTTCTCTGCTCATAGTATCCAACGTATAGCGAATCAAATCTCCGCCTTTGAAATATTTTCTTCTTAGATGATGCATCACACGTTCAAAACAGTCAGTTGGGCATTGGGTTGTACATAACACTGTGATGAAAAATATGTGTTGGGTATTACACACGTCGTTTTGGATAGAAAATGTTTGGTATTGGTAACTAGTAACTACACACGGAATATTAATAGTATCGTGTGGTTTGCTAGATAACAGACGAATGAGCAGTGGTCAGTATATTTGGCATGTTGGGAATGTGAGGTCACCAAATTTTAACAGTGTAACAATGTATACAGTGTGCTCTCGATGTCATGGATTTCATAAAACGTATGACTTAATATGACATTTGTATTCGAGAGCAGACCGATGCATATTGTTATACTGCTAAAAACATATATTTCAAAATTGCAGCCTAAAATTAATTTCTCTACGAGGCTATACATTTCGACCCTGTTTAACACACGACTCTCCTTAGATGCTAAAGTGGCATTGCTACCGAGAAAATGATGTACAAACTTCTTATAAATTATCCATTGTGTGTGTCATGCAGTTTGCACAGCATGTTTCTTTGTCAATTTTTGACTGAGCCTGAAAAACATGAACCATCTATCCTTAAATGCACCAGGAAAAAAAAAGACAAAACAGTTATAGGAAGGGTACTGAGACAAATGCATTTTCACTGCAACAATTACATAATCGATGAACTAATGTTCGACCAAACTAAAACAGTCTAGGTTACTCAACTAGGGAAGCGTCAGTCCCGGGTTCGATATATGGCATTGTCGGCTACCTCAGTGTGTCCTTTGGAAAGATACTTAGCTCTCATTTCCTCAGTATCATGTAGCCAATAAATTCCTTACAGTGTGACTAGAAACCAGTCAACCATATATGCAACAAGCTGTGGAGGAAATTGAAAATCCTTGGTAAATACATCAAGACATTCTAATAGTGACATCTCTAGGGCTGGTGTCACCCAGTGCCGTAACTCATGATGTCACCCACATGGACCTCTTTCCTGTACAAAAATTCAAAACTTTTTAGACAGTCATTTTGGTGTCACTCTCTCTGATGGAGTCAACAGGTGCGTTATGCACCCTCCGCACCCTTCCAATGACGCCACTGCATTTTAAATCTGTTAACTGTCAAGAATGAATCAAATATATTAATCTAACGCATTTGCTATTGAGCAATTAATTAAAATAATATTCGGCTTCTTTCAAACGTGGCCTTTTAGCAACAGTGGCTAAAAAACATGAAAAATAAATTATGCTATCAATAACCGCATCGTGATTACATGGAATTCCGTCGTGATTAACGCTGATATCGCATTCACAAAACTAAAATATTGTAGGCGCTATGGAAACAAGAAGTCATGTGAACTGCCTGCTTGTTGGAAACTTCACAAGAGTAAACTAAATATAAAATGGTTGAATCGGACAGTAATTGCAAAAGAAATTACACAGGTAATATTTTGTTCACAGTCTACCACCAAAAACTGGTTCACACGAGAGACCAGGGATTCTGATTTACGTTGACGGCAGCTTCATCCAGATTTGTTCATGTATGTTTCATTAATTTATGAATAAGATGCACCAACAAATATTGAGAAAACACGTTAAATTATTTGAATTAACAAGAAACAAACAAACAAAATAAGATCATCCCCCCCCAACAAATAGAAAATCATACCAAAAGCAGATATATTAAAATTCTAAGAATAATGTTTAGTAACTTCATTCAAACTAGAATATGAGGAATGTTCATGGAAATTCAATCATGTCCCACCACTGTTGGCTCTATTCCATTCAACCCGTCTCTTCAATTATAGTTCACGCATGGCCATGGTGAATTCAATCAATATAATACTAATGTAAATACATTTATATTACAACAGCGCTATTATCAATTTAACTTAATAAACGAGCCATATAAAAGAGAAGTGCCCCGAAAGAGCTGTGGAGTTATTAAAAGTAAATAACCTAGCTTTTCATCCTTTCAGTATAATATTCCCTTTTAACAATGCAATGACAGCTTCTAATAGGTCATGTCCTATTGGATACAACAAGCTCTCGTAACCTTGTTACAAAAGTCAAAGTAGTAGGTCGGCAAAGTAGCTGGTCGCTAATTAAAGACGTTGATTATATTTACTGATATTTTGTAAATATGTTTGCCTAATTAATAATTCATTGGATTTTGGGATTTTATAACCGCAACGTAACCAATGTATTTTAAGGACTAGTGTTAATTTATCATGCTGGCCATTAAAATCTTGAACTATACAGTCTTGTCGTGAGTGAATCGTTGCTCTTAAAATATTAATTTGTAAAATTCTTGAAAATAGAGGCGTTTTGTTTTAACGCGACGAAATTCCCATAGTGATGATACGCAAACCCACTTCATTTCGTACAAGTAAAAACCAAAGGCTGTCAATCAGTAAGCAGAATCCAGAGTGAAAACAAAATCGAAAACTACATTCTCATTTTCTTAAAAGAAAATAAATAAGAAATGCTTTTTTATTTAATTTGTCTGTCTTTTTTTCTAACAGAATACAAAAAAATAATCTTCGAATTTGCTAGCCAATCAATAATATTTGTAAAACTCGAAAATGTCTTCTATCTATCCATTTCAAGAATGTATTCAGTGCGCGTTTGAATACAAAACATTAGATTAAATTCAGATTAACTAGATTCTCATCATCGATCTACTGTCATCTGGCTGTCGTTTAGCTTACGAAAAAAAATCAGAATGCATAACTCTTAAATGCTTATAACTGTTTTTGCCGGTTTATATGCATCTATTTTTCCATGCAATATTCGAAAGTAAATAACGAAACAGATGAGTTCAGAAAATAAAATACTTCAAACTCTAAGAATAAAACCCGATGTTTCACATAACTCCAAAAAAATGAAATGACAGAAATTTGAAGGAAGAATTATACATCTTTTTATCGATTTTGTATATGCAGGATGGCAACAAATATGTCATGACTTCAAATGACTTTTAATCCAAAACAAATGGGTTCCTCACTGACGAGAGGGTGGGGAACATGTTGTAAGACTCTATTATAAGTATGTGTTTTGGGCAGTTGCAATCCAATGAGGTTTAAATTCTGGACCTTGAACAGTGCCAAAAGACCAGTTTTTTTTTTATGACCAGTGAGTTTCGAAATAACCCCTATTTTTAAATCCGGCAAATTACATAAATACACATGAGGTAGAATTAGTAACAATCGCCACCCCACACCCAAATCCCATGTACCACGAAGTTTCTCCTGTATTACATAGCACGATTGTAATTTTAGTGCAAAAATTAGACGCACAACAGGAAAAAATTGCTTTGGCAGGTTTTTTCCATGGATTAGAAGGACTCTAACGTGTGCTCCCATCCCACTTTGCACGGGCTAAGTGTGCTTCTTTGCTCTCATGCATACAAAGTTTGGTAAATGTTTATTTTATTTTTTTTTAAGTAGATGTCATTGTGCAGAGGTAGTGTGTATTCTTGCGATCACAACATTTCAGGTTCGAAGACTTTTGACTCAAGAATCATTTTGTTAAATTTCACAAATGAAGCTTTTAATATTTCGTGTGACCGTGACCTTTTAATATCAAAGTTGATAGGTTATTTACTCGTCTGACATGCACACCAACTTGATTGAAAAGAGATTAAAAAAAAACAGTAAAATTCCATTATTCACTTATAAATATCAATTAAATTTTGAGGACCTATAACAAGACACAAGAAGAAACTGCAAGCAAGAAACTTGTTTTTTCTCAGTTATATACTGGTGGAAAAATCTCACACGATATATACTGGTGGAAGAAAATCTCATATACTGGTAGAAGAAAATCTCACACAGATACATACTGGTATTAGAAAATCACACATATATAATGGTGGAAGAAAATCTCACACATATATACTGGTAGAAAAAAAAACCCCACACAGATATATACTGGTGGAAGAAAATCTTACAGAGATATACTGGTGGAAAAAATCTCACACTGATACATTCTGGTAGAGGAAAATCTCACAATGATATATACTGGTGGAAAAAATCTAACACTGATATATACTGGTGGAAGAAAATCTCACGATATATACTGGTGGAAAAAATCCCACATTGATATATACTGGCGGAAGAAAATCTCACCCTGATATA
>QKMX01004238.1:0-12819 GCA_003401595.1 Venustaconcha ellipsiformis
ATATATATATTAGTAAATCGTATAGCAAACATTTTCAGGAATACGAACCCAGTTTTTATATAAAAATGTGTCACACTGGTATAATGTTACATATATTGTTATGATATTTCTTCTCTTAGAGTAGCAACAAATCAGTCTTTTTAGCTCACGAGACCAGTGTCTGAAAGAAGCAAATCAAGATGCTACCCTCCCGTTGCAAAATAAAACAGAATCCTGAGAAATGTTATACCATTTAATGATCAGTCATACATGTGATTTACTAGTTAAAACATTATAAATCAAGTTGTCAGTTTCATATTAGTTTTTGGCCCAATGCGGTTTCTTCGGCAGAGATTTTATAAAATGATATATTCATTGCCACAAGAGGAAATTGTTAATCAAAATCAGTTACTGTTACAAAAAGAACATTTATTTTTGAACTAAAATATATTGTTGTTTACTTTCCAAAATAAAAAGTCACTATTATGGGTCTTTAAAACCAGGGAACTATATATTTTGTTTACAGTTTAAATCCCTATTTTGTTGAGCTTAGTTTGGGGACAAATCTTATTCTGATAATACAACAACACCTTGTCGATTTATGTCTATAAAATTAACTTGTTGAGTTGCTTTCCATACAACGGTTGATGTATACCACTCCCTAATTATTAGGTACCTCTTAAGCCACTTTCATAAGACTCCAAGGATTTTAATCCCATTGTATAATTTACGCATCCCATGAACAACGATATAGTGAAAGTGTTATATATGGATATATGCCCTATATTCATTAGCATTTTTTATATTGGCAAATGTTTTCTTATTCATTCTTTTTTAATATAATATTCAGAATATCATTTGAATGAGAATTTTCACAACCAGAATACAATCGTAACAGCCAGAGAGAATCAAAAGGGAAATTTTAAGTCTCAATACAAAGTTAGGATGGAGAGAGAAAAAAGCAAATTTTCAAACAAAATGTAAATACCTATTACAAATCATTTTGTGTATACTACACAGTTAGTGCAATAATTTACCTGTGGTTTGGTATATAAGTAGAATGTGGCACCTTGCAGCATTAAGTTGCAATTATTGTGAAAAGCTGATATGTCAATAAGTAGATGATCCCAACAAAATCACGACTGAGTCTATTATTAGACTTTTCATATCACATGCTATTGACACCATAACGAATGAACACCTATAAAGTCAAATATGCTTAATAAAGCCGAAACAAAATCACCCTTCCTATTTGTGTTTGTATTCCAACACAAATATGGGCCTTTAATATTTTTTGTTAAAACATGATTTCAGCATGTGTATAAATAAAATATATGGATATCATTCTTCATAAATGCCTGAGGAAATTTCGAGACAAGTAAATTTTCTGTCACCAACATTCAACTAAGTCCGAACAGATTACACAAAGAATACATTAAAACATATTCGATACAGGATCAAATCTATCTTGAATAAACTTGACATGTTGCGCATCATTTCATAAGGATTTCTGTATTGGCATTTTTATTCTCCATTACTCGCAGTCTATTTGCTCACTGTACACATTAGATCAATATAGTATATGATGGGTCATTTCTTATGTTTTGCAGGCATGAATGGTTTCATATAAACTGGAATCTCGAGGGCTATGACAGTATGCATTTGAAATGTGTGATGCTATGTGGCATTGATTCCAATCCTGAAAAAGTGATAAAATTACTGATTAGTATATTTGATTGCCGTTTGATCCAATACAGCTCAAAGTCAGTATACAAAATGATAAAAACGCGTATAGACAGTGACCTCAACGAATTTATTAGCATTTGCATGCCCAGTCATGTATATCGACGGAGCGTAGTGTTACTATGTCTGTCAATCACATCATGTCACATTCATTTTGAATTCATTAATTCCCCAAAACGGTTGAATTAGTCGATGAATTAATGCATATTATGGTACAAGGCATCACATTAAGGCTAAGTCAAATATTATATCATTGAAAGCCCTAGTTTGAAACAGAATTACATGCATTGTTTCTCAACTCAGTAATATTAAGGGCTTAATAGGGTGAAACTAAAGGACTGTATTATATAAGAGCCATTTTGTGCCACATCTGAGGTGAAGTTTGTATTTCGCAAAATTTGTGTTCACTGTAAGTTTCCAATGAAACAGTGTCAATTAAAGATAAAGGTAGACATTAAATGTATTAGTTTGTCATGGACTACTTATTAATAGAGCAAAAACATTAAATTTATTCACAACATTTACAATGGGATAAATACATAAATACAGTTTATATTTTCACGAATCTGCATATTGGGTTCTAATTTTAAACAAGGATATCATCATATGTTAGTAGTCAGTGTTAGTTCTCAGTCCCCAACTTAAAGGTCAGCTTCAAAATGACTATTTGTTGTAAATTAAAACTGTTCTTATGTTTATGTATATTTTGTACTTAATTCTAGTGATGGATGGTTGTACAATTAATCCTTACCAAATTTCGCTATGATTAAAAGGAATAAATAAGATACTTATCAAACTTTGAGCTCAAACCTAACAACTTCACGAGTTAAAATTAATGTATCTGTAGGAAATCTATTGCGTTGCATGTCAAGTGATATTTGTATACATATATGTATGATAAACGAGTGTTCATTGCTGTCTAAAATTAATTTTTGGGAATATAATATCAATCAGAGTTCACAGTTGTGTTCAAATATATAATTACAGGGAAAGAATTTATTTTAATTATTCATTTGAATTACAAAATGCATATTGACTTTTCGGACGATAATACTATCTTGGAATCTAAGTTAAAGACAATCTGGTTGATAATTCAGACTGTTTGAACATAATGAGAACATTCTATCCTTTTGGACTTGCGAAACGAACTTTAGGAATATTTCGAATTTAATTGATCAATCTCTAAGTGACTTTTGAAGTTTCACTTTGTGTTCCTGGCTAATAAATTTTTTGTTGAATTGTAAGTACATCGTCGGTTTTACTTCTTTTACATACCTTAAGACTATAGTCGAAAAACTGTCATTAGGTTTGCATTAAATATAAACGGATGCTAATGTAACTTTTATTAAATCAACTGTTCCGAAAAATGGAATCAAGTCCCAAGATCGTTTTGTAGCAGGTATCCGCCTTAGAGTTTAGGTCATTGACACTGCTGAGAATGTTGTTTTATTTAAAGCTTAATATATTTTATACAGTATGCTAGACATTTAAACTGTTCTTGTACAATGTATCTTACGTTTGTTTCTTTCACTTCGCACACTTTCTCAATAAATTCTGAAAAAAAGAAAGTCGAAAATTAAATTAGACAAGCACAACTACGCCAAAAGAGAGAAAGATAAGGTGGTAGTGTAGAGTAATAAACTATGGTACTGTATTAAATAATGCAGCTAACTTTATTTCATTTTGGATGCACGGTGTACTCTTCATTTTAAACTTAGGGACTTTGTGTGTTTGGCTAGGCTGTGGTTAGGATAGGCTCCTTTTGAATACAAAATGCAGCTATTAAGTACACACCTACCAACCCTTCAACGTTCACCTAATTCTTACGGAGAAGATCTTTAAATTACCAACCTACGGAATACTTTTAAACAATTATGAAAATATGTGTTTTGGTCGAATGTAGAACTTTGCTTTTCTTCACATTAGATGCAATGGAGGTTGACAAGGAACCAGATATTTACAGCAGTACCTTGCGAACTTAGAACTTATCATTCATGCGAAATGTTTACATGATCAAGTTAGTGCTTATTACATTGTTTAAAAATGCTTTCAAAGAACAAAAACTTCTGAAGGCATCTTGAAAGATTTAAAGAGTCAGTAGAGATATGAAAGGGAATATTCAGATTCTTGGAGGAAAAGCAGGAAACTATTGTGTTTACCGTACATAATGTTATGTTGATGTGAGTCTGACGGCTGGAGAGATGATTGGCATCGTCAAATTAATTTTGTTTTAAAATCCTAAGATTACATCAAGTAGAGAGTTCTAACAAGAAGCTTTTGAGCTGAATGGGGTTTCGAACTGCAGTGTCAGAAATGTACTGAAGGTAAATAATGTCTAAGCGTACTTTACAAAGTATTTTAGTGAAACACAATGTTTCACTTCGCTGTATTAGTTCCCGATCATATTTGTTAACTTTTTAGATGAATGTGTCCACGATGGCATTAGCTATACTTGATATTTCGTTACACTTTTCTGATACGTAGTCTAACATACAGAAAAATGTATACATGATAATTAATTGTTACTTTAACTTTGTAACTTTCCTGAAAACATCCAGGTTTGTTGCTTATATATTTTTAAATTTGCCTGGAAAAGCACATTTGTTGCACTTTGTTTAAACGGTTACGAGGAAATTGTATATAACTCTGACTTTCTTTAGCTAACCTAACATGGTGAGTTTGGAAACTATAGCACCACACTGTCAGTTTCATATTAACCATGTTAGTGCAATTGGGAAAGAGTTCCAGGTCATTGTAGCATTCGTAGCAATTTCTTAACTACATTAAGAGGGGCTGTTTTTTAGTTACTTCAGTAATGAAACTCTTGTTAGACTGGTTGTTATTAAAGCTATTCATGCCTACAAATGCGTGCATTAGGTTTAGTCAATGAGTAAATGCATGCATAAAGTTGCATCAAGGGGTAATTGTAACCATTTACTTATTCAAAGAATAAAATGTATGCATTTGCGTTTGATCCATTTCTTAAGTGCATGCATTATGTTTGGTCAATGGGAAAATGTGTGCATTACATAGAATCAATGGTTAAATGTATTCATTACGTGTAATCAATGGCTAAACGCATGCATTAAATTTACTCAATCGTTAAATCTATATATTATGTTGAATCAATGGGTAAATGTGTGTTTTATATTTATTCGATGATAGAAAGCATGCATTACGTTTACTCAATTAGTGGTTATACGCATTACGTTTAATCAATTGGTACATGTATGCATTATGTTAAATCAATTGGTAAATGTTTGCATTCCACTTAATCAATGAGAAATGTTATGCATTTTACTCAATGGGCAAATGATGCATGATGTTTAATCAATGGTAAATGTATGCATTGCGTTTGATCTGGGTATATGTATGTATAATGCTTAATCAATTGTGTAAGTGTTATGTTTACTCCTTTCGTAAATGTATGCATTGCTTTTAATCAGTTGGTAAATGTATATAATACATTTAATCAATGGGTAAACGAACGTATTACGTGCTATCAATGGATACATGTTTACACTATAATCAGTGTGTGAAAAATATGTTTTATGTTTAATCAATTATTTACATTTGAAGCATATTATAAAGGCATAGAGGATGGATAACAAAGATGTGATTGCACATTTTCTTGTCACAGTAAATGTCATTCCTGTTGAATTATTGAGTAAACTGTTTTTAAAACTATGATACTTAGAGCTAGTTTTCTTACATTTGTTTTCGTAACACTTATGTATTTCGTGTCAACTAAACCCACATTATTATGTCGAAAGCCTTTTCTTAATTAGGTTACAGCTGTGAACAAACATCTCCATCAGCATGAAGGGTACAAGATAAATACAGTTTTCAAGCATCCGATTGCATTGTTTTTGATGCACACGATGGCTCGTTATGGTATTGTGGTGTTTCATGAGAGGGAGATAATAAAACCTAGCAAACATTATCCAAGCCTGAATGGTGACCACTGTTAAAACCTGGGATTGAACCCATACTGACAGAGATGAAAAGTGGTGAGTGTCTAAGGTTATGTTTAGTGAACAATATATAATTTGATGGAAATCAAAGCAGCTTATTATCAAATTCTTTTTTTATTATCAGATTACCATTTTCTTGAAAGTAAATGCGTGTAAACGATGATAATGCAACTGCTTTTAAAAGTAAATATTATAATGTCTGTTGTTATTTTGTATAATTAGTATTTTTCAGGGAGAAGAAAACCCGAAATGTATAATGAAATTTCGACTTCCCATTAGGGTGAACCAGAACATTCGAGGATATCTAATATCCATGCGGTAGACATACATTGCTCATGCATACATCCGCTCTTTCATTCTGTTTTCGGTCGAAATGTTGTAACGTCCTATACAGCTTGCGTCAAGTATATTTACCGCCGTTTAGTATGTCAACAAGCAATAAGTAACTGCTTTTTTTATATTATTCTTAATCGTTATGATTATACGCTTGATGAGTTTTATTATTGTTTAATTAGGCTCTCTTGAGAGTATATTTTGCAAATGTTCCGAATACGTAATGTAGGACATGGCATTTAGCTTTGTAATTTGGTTGTGCTTTTTATAGCTAAGAGTAAGTAGTTTGTCTGTATCCCTGCATAACTACAGTCTACGAACTCGCCTATATGAATTTTATTTTTCCGGACTAAACATCCAAATTACCTTACCTATATCGTGAACTATGAAAATTTTATAATTGACAATCCCGCCACACCTCCTTTTACCTGCTTAGTTATCAACTACATGTTTTTGTTCAATTTTAGTTTTGGAAAAATTCCTTAATATTTTCATTATTATTAATAATCATAACCTTCTGGTGTTTTGTCAATTAATAGTCCCTTACTTTCTTTTAATTTGCTTAAATTGTTTATATTGTAGTTCTGTTTTGAGGTTATCGCTGCCTCCTTTCAAACATCTTATTCTTGCGAAAACACCCACGTAAGGTGTTTATTGGATGAAAGTGTTATATCTACATATACATTATTCATATTGTGGAAACAAACATGATTAAGTATATTAAATTCCATCTGGACAAATAAACCCACTTTTTAATCTCGCACAAACTGAAAGAAGATGGATTATTGGCCCTTTTGTAGCATATTGTCTGACGTTGTGATCTTGCTGAGAGTAGAGACAGCTAAGAAGTAATGAAGAATGTATCCTCATCCTCTACAAAATTTCCGGGTTTTCATTCTTGGAGTCAGTTGGGTCTCACGAACGATCACACAAGTAGCTCTGGTGACTCTTATATTTAGTAGTCCCTCTCCCAACAGATACGTATTACATAATACAAATTAAATATACCGCCCAACCACAGAATACAACTGTATATTTGTAACGAGTAACTACTGACTACTCCAAAGCTAAACATCAGTATAAAATAATCAAGGTAAGGACACTAACCTTCAGCTTTTAATGAAGTTTCATGATCTAAATGCAGTCTTTTGTTACCTTTACAAAATTTAATTCGTTCTCTTTAATTACGTTTGGGTAACTTTTAGTACATCATAACCGACTAATGTTTTATTAAATATTTTGTTTATTAGTAAAGTGATATATCTGATTGCATTTTAGGACCAAAAACATGTTTTAGAATATTCTGTTTAAGACATTTAACATTTTCTGAAAATGTTTGTATTATTAATGTCCAATAAAGTTTCTAATTTTTTTCAGTTTTTAAAAAAATGGTAAAGATATGTTTTCAAGCAAATGTTGATGATACGGTCAATGTTTGCCTGTTTGGATGATACTCACAATAATTTCTTGAGGTGGTTCGTCGATGGTGGGAAGAACATAAACACATTCTGCTGGGAAGATTCCGTCCTTGCCAGTACGGACATTCTCTCCCATACACCAGTCAGACTTCATAACAGTTTCCAGATTTGAATGTTGTAGAACAATGAAATCTCCCTTTTTCAAGTCGAGGAAGTTATCATCAGACCCTTTTGGCAATCTTGAACCTGAAACAGTCTTTGTATATGACGTCAAATAATTTGTAAACTTACCTAAATTTAAGTATATGTAGAATTTGCTTTTTCTAATTTTGACATTCAAATATTTTACATGATGATATATTGCATAATATTTCTCTCATTTAAAGCAAACAATCCCTTGGCTGTTTATGATACTATCAAAATATGTATACATTTCTCTCTGGTATATTTGTCTGCTTTGAAGATTATTTATTTACTAACCTGGAGAAATGTAATCCTGGAGAGCTATAACATACTTAGACCTCTTCCTCAAGCCTTCCAGGAATTTTAAAACCAAGTCCCTGATGTCCTTTGCATTTGCAGTCGTGAAGATGTACTCTTTTCCCTTTACTAAGTTCAGTGTAAACAGGGGAGGCATGTCCCCTAATCTATACAACAAAAAAGGATTTTTTTAAAGAAACAACAAACTTCAAATCTGCCCATATAATGCATATGTATTTGGAAATATGAAGCATTTGAGGTGCAACGGTTTAAATCATATAGGGTACATACTTTTGATGTAAACTGATGAAAACCAGGCTTGATCAAGATGATAATAATGTAAATCTTCATAAACAATGTGGCTTTGATGCGTCAAGTCCGCCAAAATATGTTACATTATTTGACCTAAACTTACAAACGTGAATTATAGGTTATAGTAACCTTCTTTTATTGCAAAGGTATGGTTCCAACAGAGATGAATTCAATGATTCTGACATGGACAGAACTTGAGAGGAAAACGTGAAACACCAAATGTATTTAAAGTTAGAGAAGCATATTAGTGACCTGTTTTTGTAATGAGGTGTAGTTCTTAACATCAGGTATAATATTATGTATGTTCCATATCTTTCCCAGGAGAGATATCCCAACAACAAGATTCTCTTGAAATAACTGAAACTCTCCTGTTTCCAAGCAATTTAAGATAAGTCCGTTTCGTCCTTTCATTTTGAACTAACTAGACATCATAATAAATGTTTTGATGAAAGCCAGCGTCGGTTTGACTTTAAAATTTGGAGGATATGTAATTTAAAGATCGTAAAGATGGATTATATGCTGACCATATTGGGAGTCTATGCAGCACCATTTTCATCGAAACTAACGTAGCCTTTGGATAAACGTATGTGTATAGTTACTTTGTAAACCTCAAAGGAGTTGTGGCGAAGCAGCCACAATAAACGTGTGCTAACGGACGAGCGGATATCAAACGAAGGATGACGAACAATAAGGCACTTTACTACGAATTTTGGCTCAAATTAGCCCAACCGTTTTAGATATTCAGCAGTAAAACACATCATATCTGGATGGATATATGGATGGAAGTCAGTGAAGTGTAAAATAGGTCATACTTGTCTATATTTTAAATGATAGTTGCATTCCCTTGCCAAATTTCATAATCTATGTACAACAGTAAATATAATATATTAGAAGAATCCTGAGCTAAATGAAAACTCTTAATTTGCACAAAACTGGTCAAAGCTCACTCTACATAAGGATTTTGGTGCTAAAGTCACTTAATATTATTATATAGGACCAAGTAATAAAGAATGGAAAAAATACAGTAAGGCTATACATGTACATATGCTTTTATATATGCGGATCCAAGTGCTATACAGAGGCCTTCTCTGCTTTATAAATTCGAACAACAATAGCTCAGAATTTCTGGAGAAATTGAAAATATGCTCTGACCTATGTCAGACTTTGCAGAGACAACTAATGGTCAATGATTGACGTACACGACGTTCCTACTAAATCTGATCAAAGCTGACTCTAAACTTGAAAATAGATTTTCTAGCCCAATACCAAGGTATCCACGTCATTGCTAGGGCTAAGCAAAATTGTCTGAGCCTATCCTGAGAAACATCCAAGCCAAGATTGATCCAACGTTTCCCAGCATTAATGGGGATACTGGAAATAGGCTTTACATTAGGTTGCAATGAATGACACTCACTTGCTATGAAGCTATCTGAACACAACTTTGATAGATTACTTTAATGTTCTATGAAACACACCTAGGTAGTTAATCTGATGATTTCCTGATTGGTGAAATCGCGTGCCTTTTGAAAAAAATATACGTATTTTTACTGAAATGTTTTGTTGACACCAGACAGCATTAAATGTTTGAGTCTATCACGCCATGTTTACTGTTCTGTTTAGGTCTTTGGGGGTCATTTCATTGAATATACATGGCCCTTTTAATAACAATATTGATATTATATTTAACAATCAATATAGGTATGTGCAAGCGGGGCATACTGCTATTTTATATGTGTACATGGAAACAATGAATTTGTTAACAGTCTAAAGCACTATGCCTCCTATATTTAATGGTGAAACTGATAATTCCCAACCTGTGTATTCTATTCGTTATACCCGTTTCTGGTAATTATAGCCTCCGAAAGGGAGGTATTTCAATAAAAGGAGTATAGCTAAAGGAGCACTTGTTTAAGTTCAAACTAATTGTATGGAAGTAGTATTCAATAAATACATATAAAATTGTTTCTGTGCATACTCTTAAACCATATAGGTATACATTTGTTTAAACATTTTATGGGGTACATTATACAACCTTAAACAATTTTCATAAAAATGAGAACAAATAGGTTTTACAATGCATTGTTATGAAAATAACCATTATGATGATAAAGTAGGAATATCTGGCAATCCCTTCTGCATAATGCTAATTTGTATATTCAGATGAATAGTGCTGGGCAATATATCCAATAGCATATGAAAGTAATAACGTAAACCCATGAGATGGTCATGGTAAGAAGATGTGTCCAAATTTTTCAAGGTTTCTATATGAGCACATGACATGGATTCACATGCTTCATTAATGATGCTCAAATGGGTCAGCCATATCTTTTGGTGGATTAATATTTAATTAACATTAATTCGGATTACCACGCATGAACAATAAATATTCTTTATGTGATTTTCTCGACATGAAACTAAATCAAGTGACTGTATGATTCATATAAATTGAAATAAATGTGGTGATAAAAAATGTTTGAACAAAAACCAGCCCTATAACCCCACCATATCCAAAACAGCACCTCTGCCGCCAACATCAACATTTAATGCTTGGTCCCTACTTCGTCCTGCAAGTGTAGCTTCTTGATTCTAAAACTACTGAAATATCTGCGTTGTATTTAACCTTCTAATTTACAGGGCATAAAATTATTATTAACATTCCCACGATACTTACAAACATCATCAATGGGGATTAATATACAAATCACGTATAGGAGTTATTTTCTAGCATGTTTATATGACTTAATTTCCTACGGGGAAATAATTTTAGACATTTGCAAACGTTTTCACTTTCTCACATGTTAAAATGAAAGAATAAAGTGATAAAGTGACTCAAATCAATGTAATGCATCATACAGTCAGGTTATTGATTCCATTTTAGCATAGAGTTATTGAATTACAAAACTACAAATCGTATGAAATTAAATAACGTAAAAAGCTGAAACTACATCTTATGTTCAAGTTACAAATCTCATACAACTCAGTTTATACTGAGCGCAATTCAATGATCTTATTTGGTTGCTTCCCCACAAATGTCCTGTAATTATTTCAATCAAAATCATCATTTTAACCACTTTGTCATATGGTCACCAAAGAGAGGCAAATTTTGCATTTACGTAACAAATAAGCCGAAGAATCGATTTCCAAAATCGCCTATACATGTTAGACCTCTGACTGCTAACAGTAATCAATGAACTATGATCTATAAATATATTAAACTTCTCAGTTTAAAGTTTAATATTAAACAATTTTTGCCTGCCATTAGGTTATAGGAAAATAAATATTTTCCTAAACTTTTGTCTCAGTTTTACAAACCTGCCAATTGAGACACCTATTATTTCAGGGAAGCTCACACCCAACAGGATGTTTTCTGAAGCATCAACAATATAAACTCCAGTGCAATTCACAGCAATCATAACATCATTCTTTGGAAGACTTGGTCCAGCAATTTTGAAGACTTCATAGAATCGTGAAAACATAAGAGGCCATTTGTATTTGGCATACAACACAATACACTCTTTGACACTAAGGGCTGTGATTTTGTCATCTGCAAAGTAAGGCCCACGCAGTTTATTTACTATTTGCTGCGTCCAATAGTTTGTAGCATTTGGTTTATTTAATAGCTGACTGTCTGGAATGTAAGAAGGAATCAAAGATTGCAAGCGTTCTGGGCTGATATTAGATCCATGTTCAACATAGTACCGTTGAGCTGCAATCATAGCTACGTCATCATCCTGAAATAAAAGCATAGTTTACAGAACTGTTTTTGAAAGATAAAAGCACCTTAAACTTAAAGTTAAACCTTTAAAGAACAAAATAAATTATACTTCGTTCGCTCATCAGGATATGCATTTATTTTGAGTATAAATCAACTTTAAATCGGGCAAGTAAACCTATATGGTCATGCTCTGTTAGTTCTGTTGATATTTAGCAATCACGCTCATTCCGTTTGTGCTCCATAAATGAGACAAAAAGCCATTAGATAACTCTTCAAGTATCATTGTTTATTCACTGTGAAGCATCTACTTTAAGTCAGCTAAATGAATAATCGAGCAGCAATATGAGGCTGTAGACACGACTGGTAGATATACTATAATTTACAGATACATGTTCAGCTTGGCCCCAACAGGTTCTCGGTTTTACCTTTTAAAGTTATATAAAATAAGACTTAGTAAAAAGGGAGGTTTTGCCTTGAATATTCCACGGCTATATTTAATTACAAGAATACTTTCTTGTATCTCTTAAACTATCTTTAACAATGGCCATTAAACTAAGCAACTACAACAGTTCACCTTATCACATGTGTACTCTCCATATTTGACTCCTCTGACCACCTGATAATATATCAAGTTTGTTGCTATCGAATCTTCATTAGCATCATGCCAAGGTGCAAACATTTCTTTGCGAAAAAAAAGTCTCCATGGTGAATCCTTCTCAGGTATTCCCTGTTCCTTGGCTAACTGCTCCCACTGTGAGATGGCATCGAATACATGATCATTTCCATTGCCTAAGGAAGACACCTGAAATAAGATTTGAAACTTGGGGACTCACCAAAGAAACGTGTAACGGGATATATATATATA
>QKMX01004450.1:0-11174 GCA_003401595.1 Venustaconcha ellipsiformis
CTGAAGAACTTAAGTCTACCTTAAGACTCTTATACAAAGGAATTTATTAACTGCATCTCTGAAGCCACTGGATATGGGATATTGTCATGATTTCAAGACTAATCTGTGTATTTATTAAGTTGCAATCTCAGTTATTCCAAGATTTTATTAACTGATAAAATACAAAAAATGGGTGCATTTTAGCTTTAATTAAGATGATGTAAGTGGGGTACATGCACATAATTCATGATATGTTCTTGTTTAGTTCTAAGACCAGTACAGCTAACAACAATAACTCAAAATGGCCAACTGTATGCATGTTGCTGATAGGATTGCATGTTGTCTGATATATGTCTGTCCATTAGCATAAGTTTGTGATTGTTACAGTAACTCTGAAATTACTTGGAGGATTGCCATGTAAACTTGAGAAACATTCATTCCAAAGTCTAGTTGGTCCTGAATGAAAATGGAGCTGATCAACCAAATCTTGTCACTACCCTCAAATGGATGGTCATAACATGGGATTTTCACTAAAAGATCTCTTATGACATTTAATTGGTCCTGAATAAAAATGGTGCTGATCTGACATCCAGTATGTCATCCTAAGTGGTCATTTTGAGAATCTTGTTGTGATTCACTAATGTAAGTTATGAAAAAAATGTGCTAAATATCTGTGATTATTGGTATCTCTGTTTTGAATTTGCAATGTATATATGTCAGTAAACTGTTAGTTACCGATTTCAGTATATGTGGAAGGTTTTGAACATATACATCTAGTAAATCATCCTATTTTAGGTGTAAAAATATTTTCATAAAGCATAACCTAATGTGTTCTAATGTGTACACTTAAAACAGCAATTTGTTCCATAGTATATATAATTTTGCAAGTATAATCTGCAAGATTCAATGAAGATTTTTACTGAGATTGGCATATTTGGAAAAATAAAATAAACACAGTTCGTTTATTCTTGAGTCCATAATTTAATGCCACAGCTTTGGCAAAATTAACAAAAAAAATAACAAAGAAAACGAACCTGTAAGAGAGCTGATATGTATTGATTTGCACAGGAAATGAATACTTAAGTAACAATGACAAATTACCTGCAAAATAGTTGGTATTGATCAGTTCACACATGAACATTACTCTTCCACAAGTTTATCTGTGATATTGCATGCATGTAGGATACTTTTTGCAACCAATTTTTTATTTAAACAAAAGCTCTGTCTGTTACTCTCAGAAAATTTAAACAAAATAGCACAGTTCAAAGCAAACTAAATTAATGAACTCTTAATAATGCTCTTGCTCTCCCTTTAGTACATCATCTTTATATTTCCTGAATGGTACATGGTCAGATATTTTCTTGGAATAATTTTCATTTTTAGCTCATCTTGTGTGAAGTGTGAATGCCATTTAAAACAAAATTTGACATTTTTAAAAGATGTAGTACAGCATATTAATTATGTTCTTAAGATGTTATAAAAATAAATAAATATGAACATCTAATGAAAATAAGTGCAAATGGTGGATTCAGATTTAGATGCTTCATGCAATACATACAATAGATGCTTCATGCAATACATACAATACAATACATGCAATACATCATTGCCATTATGTTAAAGTTTGATTTGGAATTAAAAATGTATATGTTAATTTATATGGACAATGACAGATAAATCTCTCAGTGAAATTGTAGGGGCATAAAATGTAATCTGCACTCACTTTTTTGACTCTGTGGTGAGTGACTCTGTGGTGAGTGAGTTGTTTCAGCTCCATGAAAAAGTGTGGTGTACTTTGCTAATCATCACAAGAAACCATGAACAACTTTTGTCAGAGTGTGTGAGGTAATAGTGGAGGGTCTTTTTCTTAATTCTGTCAATACATACTCCATCCTGCATACTGCAATGTGTGGAGAAATGAAACATCACGTGAGTTGCACTGTATCTTAGATCTTGGATACATCTTAACAACAGTCATTTTACTAAACCGTTGAGTTAAATATCATTACACTAAAATTAACACTTATTATACATTATGAAAATAGCAACATATTAATCTTAGGTTGATTCAGTAAAATTGTTGGATTGTTGCAAAAGGAGGTGAACTATGAAATTATGTCACTGTCATCAGTAGATGACAGATGTTGAGGTACACATCATTTCTTCCTTCTATTTACAAGATAAACTTTGTTTAATTTTACCTTTAAGCCTCCAAAGTAAGAATTTGCCATTGCTTGGACTACTGATGCTTTTTCACCTACTTCATGATGTGGAGGAGAGTGTTATTGAGTGAAGCATAATTGCAGAGAACAATAATTATTCGCCTGACACAAGGGTGTCAAGATAGCATAAAAATACTATGATGACTTTAGCACAGAACAAAATATACCTCCATGAAGCAGGTACTCTCAATGCAGAATTCCATTTAGTTCAGATTTTTATATTTATAATGATTCTATGAGACATTGGAATTATATGTATGCTTCAATGTAAGAAATATTTTTTTTCATATTTTATTCATAAACTTTATTCATAAAATCATTAAACCAACATGTTATAGTTAAAAAAGCAAGAAGTACATTTTAGTATTTGCCACCTAAAAAAAACCCAAAATGTGTAGATTGCAGGTAAAGAATGACAGGTGTTAGTGAAAAGAAACATGTATGATTAAGACTCCAAATTGATTTTCTGCTTCTGAAATGGGGTAGATTTCTGAACAAAATAATACTGTGTTTAGTATGCCCCATTTGATATCTAGAAAGACAGATAAATGAAAATGTTTTGATGAAGAAAATTATTTTTGCTTTTTTGAGAAAGAATGAGCGATATACATTAGTTTACATTAATTTTTGAAACTCTGTGTGTCACAGTAGGAGTGGAGAGAAATAGTGGAAAAGGTCAAGAAAAGCTCTTTAACTATCTCTCCATGTGTCTTGAGGGAGTTGCCTTGGCGTCATGAGGAGAAAAGCTCAGCACACCACACTTTCTCATGGAGACATATCTGACCACTGTGGAATGGATGTGGTCTCGATAATATGGGTGTGATTTACTGTTTATGACCTCTGCAAGCATGTTCTAAAGAGGTTCAAAGAGAGAAAGAGAGAGAGAGACCGATTTATCTACATCATTCTCTCTTGTAAGAGAAATTTGCTTACATTTTTATTCTGAAAAAAACATGATCATTCAGTTAATTATAAAAAATTTCCTAGTTCTCTTGAAGATATGTGACACATAATACGAAATAAAATTTTTAATAATATTTGCATAGTGACTGTGCCTTTAAAACTGTATTAATAATACATTTTGTGCAATGAATCAAATTTTTCAATACTAGGTTATAAGAATCTGCACATTCATATCCTTATTTCTGTTGAAGATTGTGCAATATAATTTTTAATGATCATATGAAAGTATGTGATATTATACTTCCTGCAATGCAAAGAACAATAAATGTGGAACAAATTAAGAACAAATTTGCTTTCATACCTGACTGTAGTGAAACAAAATTTCACAAGTTTTGATGGTTACTCCATGCATGAATTCTCAAGGATAATTGAAACTTGAGAACGCAGAAAGCATAGTTATGGTGATTGCTACATAACAGTGCAAAAGGGAAAACATTTGGTGCTTAAAAACACTTGTTTTTTTAATCACAAATGATTGCAAAAAGTCATCTTAAATACATGGAGGATGACACATACACTTTTTGAAGATAATTGCTTGTGTGGAAACTAATAACCTAGCACAACAGAAGCCATCAACAGTTTGTTTTCCATGCTGTTGATATGTTAATTTCATGTGCAAACTGATAACCAGTCCTAAAGGCACAACAACAGACTTTCTGTAGGTTTTTTGTTGTTTTCTTTTCCAATAATGTTGACAATCAACAATATTCTTGGGGATAAGTGAATCATACTGTATAACAATAGACTATTCAATTGTTTGATTCTCTTAAAAGAAAAGTCAGTACCATAATAGAAAGAAAAAGTTGTGTACTAATCAATACATCCAGTATCAAATGTTTTCATTTATTGGTTTATTGTCTTCCATTCCTTGTGTCAGGCAAGTTAGTTGCAAATTTACAAAGGTCTTGCTTTGATCAGCTTAAAGCGATAATGTTTGCTTCCCTTTCTGCAGAACTACCTTGTATGAAAGTTAATTTCTGCTTTTTAATTTACCAACAGAAATTAAATGTACAGCTGTAACTCATTTATATGCATATCAAAATTTATTTCATGTGGCAGAATGCTCTTGCCTTTACAAATCACTGACATTTCATCTCTGTCCATATGTGGGTTTGAGTCTTGGGGTCAGCCGATGTGGGTATGTGAGAAAGCATGCAAGCAACTTCCTGTAGGTTGGTGGTTCTTCTTGGGTGTGTTCCTGGGTTCTATTTCCACCAAATATATTGGCTGCCTTATATAGCCTATCATGTGCTGACAAAGGGCATTAAAGTCATTAGAACAACAAGAACAGCAAAATTCTTACTTTAACCAGGATAAATATATACCCATTTGTTCTGTGTAAATATAACGAACTTCAGTTATATACCTGTATATTTATATCACCAAGAAGACTTCAGATGCTTTTAGTAAAGTCATCCTGTCTCTCTCTTTCATAAAATATGATTTCCAAATCATTACTGTTTAAATTTTCACAATCAGTAGCACCTAACATTAGAAATATTTGTTGGTACAGGCTTTGGTAACAGTTTTAGTATTCATTGACTGCTTTTTTTAGTTAGCATCCTTATTGTACTCAGCAAGTCAGAAAGATGTTTAGGCCACGATTGTTTCTCATAAAGCTGCTTACGTTTTTAATTTTTCACCAATGCAAGTTAAAAAAAATAAAATTAAATGCTTATTATTGTTAACTAAATTTTACCTTTTCAATGCTTGACATGTCCACATGTTTCGACAGTCTTCAGAATTAAAGTATCAAAAATCAATGGATTACAATTCTAAACATACAGAAACTGAAATCTGGAAAAGTTTATAAGAGGTTAGAAAAGTAATACCATAGCAGACATTATAGGAAAAAGACAAAATTTCCTGCCAGTGGGCACAATTTCATGACCGTGTACTCCAAAATCAAATGTGTGTGTCCAAGTTGCTTGTTTTAACCACTCTGCCACATTAACTGTAGCTAGAAAGCAATAAGCTACATACAGAAACTTACCAAACACAATTCAAAGAAATTACTTGACAATTTTCTCTCTGGTTAACCAAATGCTCCATCAATAACCAACAGGCAACTGTACATTGATATCTGCATTGAAATAATTATAACAATTAGATCAATATTATAATTAAGTTATTGAGACATCATTTCCATATGATTTCATATTTTTGATATGATAAAAATTTGTTTTCATCTTTGCTTCTTACAAAAACGAGCTAGGATACATGAGAAACTGTTGTCAGGACTTGCAGAATGAATTATTGGAAATTTAAATCTCTGAACATCTGAGATTTGACAATGTTCTATGTTATTATTTATTTTAGTAAGAAGTTGAGTTCAGATTAATTTTGAGCAATTATCAAACTTCTGTTGTTAATTTGGGACCATAATTAGGGCTGTTACAACGTGCCAAGTTAGATGGCTAATACCGGTAGTACGATAAAAACACCTTTCACAAGCTGAAATTGACATTGTCTTTTGATGCTAATTCTTTTTAGTATTTTAGAACAGTATTGACAACGGTCACTGCCTTGATTTCTGTAAACATATGCTGAATTTTCAAAAGGGGCATGGTCTGGTAAATGCTTCAAAACAATTGCCTTTTCTGATTTTTAGTATAAAAAATACACTATTTGATTCCCTATTTTTCTTCAAGCAAATGTATCTTGTGATGACAGGGAAAAAAATAACTGTCAGAAAGAACACTTTAAGCCCCATACATTCAATGATCTCTCCTTTACAGTACACATGCAGTAAGATTTGAACTAATTCTAAGTTGCATATATTCAGTATCATGACTGTTCCATTACTTAAGGAGTAAACATATGGTTCACAAAACCTGTTTACTGTTTGTTTGGTTCTTATTTTAAACATAAGTGGTTGTCAATTTTAAATTTAATTATCCATATATCCATATATCAGAGGATTATTTTTCTTCTGTAACAGTAGGTTACATTTATGCTGTTCAATTGAAGCTTAAGAAGTTGTGCCTCTTGTCCAGTCAGTGCTTAAGTTTGTTCAGATTTCTTTAAATAAAGTAACAGCATAAAATTATTGCAAAAGAAGTCGATCAACTTTATAAAAAATACACATGTACTAAATATACAAGACTTTCAAAATATTTTTTATTGTTAAAATATATAATTGAAATAAAGATGACCGATTCTTTGAATGATATGTCTGTAAATCACTCATGATGTCTCGGTCTTTCATTGGGTGTTCTTCATTGAGTGGCTGTTCAATTGTCAATCAGTAATGTTTGTCAGCCTTTCCATAGTGGAGTTGCTTATTTCTTACTGATATTTAAAATTTTTGTTTTTCATTTATTTGTTTTGCACAAGTAGTTTTAGAAAATTCATGTGTCCCATTTACCTTTTCACATGTTTCAAAATTTAAATCACTTGCCTAGATTTGGTGAGATGTATGCACTATAATTCATAGAAAGAAAATAAGAAATAATGATATTTATTTTTCAAATACTTTACCTAGATAATAATATTTTAGGAGAACTACTACTGGCTTGCAAATCTAGTCATCTCAGGCTAAAATTGTTTAGCAAAAAAGTTGAAAGTTATCTGCCTTTTTATGCAAAATGATGTAAAAGAACAACCACTTAGGATTGTGATGTTTTCATTTTTACTAAAAATCTTATTATGTTACCAACTAAATTCACAGTCCCACAGTAATCATGAAATGGTTTCCAGTCAGGCCTATTTTATGATAAATGATATAAAATAGCTTATTTTTAATTCCCATGATGGTATTGTAAGGTTTTCCTTAAAATCATTCCATTACCAAATCTCCATTTCAGTAGTCATTACATCCTGGCGTCTGTATTGTAGTAATGCTTTGTATAGACCATTGTAATACCCAAACAACAAACAGTAATTTTGACCATTTATCAATGAATCCATTTCTTTTAATATTCTGTAAGTGAACAGTGTCCACTGGTTGAATATTTTGATTTCAATTTCATCAACCACATCAGCAGCCTTCATTTGGAATGTGGTTTGCTATTTCTGCGATGTAAAGCATGATCTGTAGGACTGCCTTTTATGTTGCAAGATCTGATATTGTGTCATTACAGTAACATTGCAAGGAACAAAATCTGATTTCATTAGCAGACTCCATTTAAATTTTAAAGAAAAATCAAAGAAGGGAAGATATAGATTCACCTAGACATTTACTGATAATCAATATAGCTCTTTAGCCATGCGATCCAAGTGTCTCTTTGAAAAAGATAGTAATTTAAGGCATGGCTGATGAATATTATAATACTGTCAGCTGCTCCAGAAGCAGACAAATAAATATCAAAGAACATTAGAAAGAAAATATGAATGTTCAATTTGAAAGTGATGCTTGGCATCAAAACAAAATATTCTACTTCATTTGCATAATTTTCACAATCTTCTTAGTAAATGCTGATTTCCCGATATGAATCATGCTGTAATATTTTGTAAATTTCTCCAGTCGTGAGCTGCCCAACTACTCTTGCCAATACCGTGACAGTAGCTACAGACTTACAGCTGGTTGAACAAGATGCAGTGCTCTCTACTGCCTCCTTTCTTCAGACCGTCATAAAGTCAAGTTACGTGAGCAGCCTTTGTCATCTAATTGCTTTATTGGTTATGGTGACAAAATCCACAAACAAGCCACCAAGGAGAAGAATTTCTCTTATTCACAACCTCAGCTACAGTGGAAGGATATTCAAGGCAGTCAGCAAAAAGATTGCAGGGATACTCCTAGGACACAAGCCACAGGTACAACCATCAAAAACCAGTTCTCCCAAACCTACATGTACAAGAGGCAGAGATAAGACAATTGTTTCACTCTCAGTTGATGGGTTTTCACTTTGTTGATGGACCAGGAAATGGCCTATGTCTGGATCACCTACACGGCTGCAGCATGACTTCAGCTACCTGGACTACATTCTACAACATATCAAGTGAATTATATCTTGGAGGAAGACATGATATCCGTTCTTACTGTCCATCTCAACCTTGGTTTCCTTGTCAACAAGGACAAATCTGACCTTGTAGCATTCTGAACATTTTGTTCATCTAGGTATGTATTGAGTTTAACACTCAGTCTCCCTTATGAACAGGATTTGAAAGTCAGCACATTGGTGGCTTCCTTTCTTACACTGGTTGATCTACTCACCTGAGAATTCCTTCACCTGCTGAGTTTCCTTAATGCAGCAGCAGACCTCTTGATCCTAGGTTGCCAATTTATGCACACATTACAAATGAATCTTTTGTCCAAAATGGAGGCAAAGACTTTGCCCATTGGATCAGCTTCTAACAACATGCAGAAAATAGGTTTCATCTCAGAGGATGTGGCAACCTCACTTGGCTCATGTTGGAAATAAATACAGAGCTACCTCCAGAAATCACAATCTCTACCGATATGAGCACATAGGGCTGGTGGGCGTACCTCCTCTCATCATTCTGGGAAACCAGTGGAACATGGTGCCCTCAGGATCATTATTTACATTCTCAATATGGAAGCCATTTCAAAAGCTCTTCATTGGTGGCAGGAGGATCTACATGGGAACAGAAAATGGTGGAATGAAGTCCTCAGACTTTTGTTTCCTTGTTTGGGATTTTCTTAAGTCATGTCTTTAACAACAAATCCATATTCATGTTCATCATATTCCATGCTGACTAAATGTATTAGCTGACTCTTTGTCCCGGAAGAATCAGCTAATACAAACAGAATAGTCTCTTCATCCCTTGATTTTCACTCAAACATGTGCCCATTGGGATTGACCAATGGTGGGCCTATTTGTGACAAGGTGTAATGCCAAACTCCCAACCTTTGTCTCACCATTCCTGGAGCTAAATGCCTGGGCAGTCAATGCTCTTTCTATCAGGCGGAATGGCCACTTACCCTTGAACACCTCTAATTTTGAAGGTTAGAAAGCAAGAGAATCAGAGTTATTCCTCATCCTGATTGTTCCACTCAAAGGGGAAACATCATGGATCAATTACCACATCAGTCTTGAAACAGAAATCTCCATGAAATTGACATTATCTATCATTTGCTCACACAACCACAATGGCAGGTGTTTCATCCCAACCAATAGTTGCTAAACCTGCACAATCATCTAGATCTTATTAAACAAACCCACAGAACAGTTCTCACAACTGTGGTGGAGAAATCACTTACACGAGATGGCTCTCCACTTTGAAAGTGTATAAAGTAAAATGGAAAATCTTCACACAGTGGTGTGCCCAAGAACATGTTATACAACTGCAGAAATCATTACCTCAAATAGCCAACTTCTTACTACGGCTCTTTAATGAGAAACAGTTAGCATCAATCACAAACAGAAGCTATCTTTCCAGTCATTCACACCCAGCATGATCATGGAAGACAGGATGTCAGACAAAACAAGACCTCTCCAATATTCTGTCCAACTTTGATTACACACATCGTAATGCACTTACTTTTTACTCAAAGTTGAATCTTTCATGGTTACTATTTTGGCTGAACATTTGAACCGCTCTCAAGAGTCTCATTGGTTTACCTCTAATGTAAAACCTGCTTCCTCACTGCACTTGCAAATGGCAGGCAGAATCAATGAAATGCGTCCTTTATCAGTGAACCTGAATTACATGCAGTTCTGACAAGATGGATCAGAATCACTCATGATGTCCTCCGCTTTCATTGCCATTAAAAGGCTCCTGTTCATGGAAAAATCAGACTTTTGTAATGAAATTCCTCTATACTCTGGACACAGACTCTAAGGTCATCTACAGGACCCAGTGTGAGCTCTAAAGACAAAGCCATTGCATAGATACCTCTTCATATTCCTCACAGAAGGAAATTACATCACCGATACTTAAACCCTGAATAAAGTAGGTTATTTTTTCTGCATTGGAAAATAGCCCCCCGACCAAATAAATTTGCTTTGCATCTTGGCTTATGAAGTTAGCATAGTTGCCATAAACATTTCTTTTGAGCAAAACTGATCTCTGTCATTATTCATGTCATGGGATGAAGCTCGGAGCCCACATTTACAGCTTTTATCTCAAGAGATGTTTTATCCTATAAGGCTTAACTCCATCTGGTGGAAATGGGTGTTGGCTGTGCAGAAAGAGCTCTCAATTATTTTCAGTTTGTTCTGATCAAATTTTGAAATGGCCTTTAATTGTGGAATCAGCAATTCTACTTAGAGACTTTCTGCACATGCTCACTAGTGACATGAATGTACAATGATACTTAGAACTTATGAGGTCCAGAACTGTAACTAGCCTTGAGTGATTCATTTGTGAATTTGTCAGTTCCATTGACAAATACAATGGTTTGGTTGAATTTCCATTCTGTGCCAGTTTGGGTTGTTGTTTACAATAACTGTAAAGCATCTTTCCTTACAGTCAATGTATTAAACTATGGATAACTATCAGCCCAATGTGGATGAACATTTCTGTCTCATAGTTGTGGAATATATGACATTTTTTGCTGTCATAGAGTCTGGTTTATGTTGCTTTGGTGAAATTGTTACCCCAAACACAGTGGTAGGTTTACGTTTTAACTTTCCACTTTTCAATGATTTCTTTTGTGGAATCTTTCTTATTTCCATGAGAAAATAATGTATTAACTTGTTTTATCGCCATAATAAAGATTACCTTTATTAATGACTACTTCTGAAGTAGTAATAACATACATTTTGTTGTTATATATAAACCCAGACAGGTCAATTAGTATAATCACTTGGCTTCAAATGGAATATCACATGTTGATCCTGTGTATAAGCAGTTGAAAATTAAAGAATTGTTACTGTCAGTTTATGAGTTCATTAAAGGAAACTTAAACTATAATGTAGGTCAAGTGCCTTTCATTAATTGCTTTGGTTTGCTAGATTAAAATCACAGAATTATCACTGCATATGAGGGTCTGGGTTGAGTAAATACAACATGGGAACTTCAAGGATGCAAATTAATCATATTTGTTTTGTTTTAAGTGTTTGGATAGGAGCAGCAGGGAGGGTGAACCCTACAAAATATCTGCTC
>QKMX01004502.1:0-10716 GCA_003401595.1 Venustaconcha ellipsiformis
ATATATATACATCTACATATATATATATATATATACATACATATATATGATTACTAGATCTATGCACCTCCTATCCTACTTGGAATTACCTTCGTGAGCTTTGCATTTCAAATTTCAAAATGGAAATAAATGTATGCAGTGGTATGAATTTCATCTTAATAATTTTATATTCATTTTTGATAGGTTGACTAGCAGCTTGAGACGTTACCATCGACAGCTTCTACAATAGATAATGAATATACTAAATGATTGAAAGATAATGCCTCATTGCTAGACATCATTAGAACTTGATACACTGTTAACATCGTAGCAATAAATATGACTATAAGTGTCATAACAAGAATAACAGTATAACGCATTGACACACACAAAAGGTTAAGGTCACCATAAATAATTGGGACCATGATTCCGTGTTGCAGGTTTCTGGGATTTACAGTAATTGGTTTTGTTTAATTACCTCATCCGTAATTATTTAGATCATTATGCTTTAATAACAGACTTTTAAGCACATAATAACCTAATTAGATGACGTGGTATTAAAGTGTTACCTTGCGAGTGGAAAGGTCGGGTTTAGTTTCACATCGATACGCCACGTATTATCAATGCATAACGTAATCTTCCAAAATTAATATTTGCAGTACGGATACAATTGTTTGATTGTACATGAAAATGAATGTTGCTATAACAGTAACCATAACATATACACGTGCATCATTGTTTTTTATTTTCTTTTTTATAAGATATCCACGAAATAACGTACAATCGACAATAAATGTTTCTTTTATTCAAAGCACGTAACATGACACCCACTAAAATACATCCTTTACCGCATTACCCACAAGGATTAGTGCCCCAGCTTTTAAACCCATAGCAGGACTCTGATTACTCTCTGTATCTTTTTTGAATTGAAACTACAATTGGTAGAGTAATTCCGTAAGACAATTTTGCTTAATCAGTGTCTGATAGCAAAGCACCAAATTTAGTGTTGGTGAATTTTTAAAAAATCAGATGCTTAGAAAATGTGTTGATCAGAGTTTGAAACAAAATTTAAAGAAAAATACAGTTAACAGCAGAGCAACCGAGAGACCTATTCCTCCAGCCACCTTGACTTAAAATGGACAACCCCAAAGCTAGCTATCTTTTTCCCAGGAACAACAGAAGTTATAGCATGTGAACAAAATGTTACAGGAAAGGGTCACATACTTTACATAAGTCATCTTTATCAGAACCGGATTGTGAGTGTTGTAATGATAAGAACACAGCTCTAGATTATACAATTCGATTTAGTGGCTGGTTATGTGAACACAGACACTTTAATCTATAAATAATTTTGTATCTTTTTAAAGACTCCTATTGAAAACATCTGCTATTTCATGAAATGCACGGATCCAAAATCAGGCATCTGCAAAAGGAAATATCATATTGCAGCTAGAGGAACCAAATGTGGAACACGTAAGGTAAATCTACAACTTTTCTATTTCTGTACAGAAATGAAAATGGACTTTAAAGTTATGCAAATCTAATTTACCTGATATTTCGATGGTATTCTCCTGCAAAAGTAAATATGGTGAGAAAAATAAATTACACTTTTAGAACGAATAATGCCAAATTGTGAAACAACAAAAACTGCAAAACATTTCATGATGTTTAACAAAAAATCAATAATATATCTGATTTATCATCCAGGTAATCCTCTTGACAGTTAATCCATTAGGAACCAATGAACAGAAACGCGAAGGAATTCTGAAATTGTGCTTTCTATTACAAATGCAGAAAATTATACATACGTATTTCTTTTTCAAGTGGTGCATTGAGGGAAGGTGTGTTTTGAAAGAATAGAATTAGGTAAGATGGAGACAAGAGTTCTTACTATGCCAATCTCGCACACATCATAAGCTGTAGTTTTAAATTCTTCTTAGATCATGCAGGATACGCAAGCAATAGGAGTTACATTGGAAAGGAATTTTGTTCTACATGGTATAGACTTTCGCGTGCTTATGTTTAATGAAACAGCAAACAGATACCTATAACATTATAAATTAGGAATTAGTTAAATTTGTGGAACCAAATTCTTAATTGAGTCATTACTAGGTAGGACTTTCAATTTGTTGGCTATTAGATTGCAATGATCGGGATGATGATTATGATTTTTATAAGTATTCTATGTCGTTGTAAGGTTGAAAGATATGATTGAAAGTTTGCCTACCTGTTTCAGAAAATTCAAGATGAAACATTAAAGCACTCCTTTTACTTTACAGGACCAGGCTCCCTAATAGGAGATTGAAAATGATGCAGTACATCAATTTAGGATAATATATACAGGAAACAGCCTTTATATTTTAATTTCCAGTAAATAAATGAAACATTGTGTCATTCTATGTCTTTTCACATTTGACATACTACTCCATCGAATATACTGCGGTTATGTTTCATTTGGTACTAATTTAAATACATTCTTTGATCGTTTTAAGCGACTGATTTCAAAGACCAATGGATGATAAAAAATATGCGATGCAAAGGTCAACTCTCCCATACACATTTGTTCCTAAATATTCATAAAATCTCGAATATTTCCGTAGTAAACATATTACTCAAATAGCATTTCCATTTATACGTGTATTTTTATTTTAAACCCCTTGGTTCCTGATTCCACTTAATGGCCAAATTTTGAGATGTTAAAACATAAATGAAAGAAAAAGAGGTATTTTATTCATTTTCTTGAAAGTAAGCAAGTGACTTCACAAGAATGGATTTTAATGCGTATTTATATCATCCCGTCATTAAGATGAAATTAATCAGTAAAATATTTGAATATTCCAAAAAGCTAGTAATTAGTTATCTTACAACATCAAATCTGTTTAATAATTAAATCAAATGAGGAAAGATTGGCAACAATTGGCAAATCTAACCTTGTTCAAGCTGTCTGCACAACACTTATCTTTTTATTACTAATGGGTTATGTATAGAGCTGAGATTCATTTTTTTCAAAGACTGACCATAGACACTTATGAACATATTTAAAACAACAAATATGTACAAATGTTAATTTTAATTGCTGCTTGTTTCATTTCAATTATCATATCATTTCCGTAAATCTGCTCCATAAGCCTAAGTGGTGAGAGCGTCCGCCTCGGATGCGGAAAGAAAGCGAGTTTAATCATGACACCAAAGATTTATGAACTGGTACTAGTTAGTAGCTGCCTCGCTTGACATTAAACATTAAGCGGTTAAGGCTAGGACTGGTTGGCCCGGTGTCAGGTGACTTACGTGGAACCTGACTGCAGCTTGATGCCTCATTACTAGACATCATTATAAACTGCTACACAGCAGATGTGGTAAAAATATAACTGAAAAATGTTGAAACTATGTTAACAATCCTAACAAAACGCACACACACATTTTGTTAATGCTTCATCTATGACATTTTTGTTGTAAATATCTTTGTGCATATTAGTGTTTGATAAGGCACATAGGATTGAAAATAAATCCATTTGACTATAATATCCATCTCCATTAATAAAAAATGAAATAACGTGTTCGTGATTCGTGATTATATGTTGGATGAGAGAGATTAAACATTTTCAAAATTGTGTTTAGCCATAGTGAAGTCGTTAACATAACATTTACATTCGATACATTGAGCACAAGCATAAGCAAATTTTTGGTAAAGATGAGACTATGCGCTTGAAGGGAGATCATGCAAATTATATTTTGAAATGTGTAGCACATTGTGTAAATTATTGACAAATTTAAGAAAGAAAATAAAGAAAAATAATAGCAATAGAACATGAGAAGTACGTAAAAGTCATTATAAGTTATGCTTCGAGAACATTATAAATAAACGTACACTGACATTAAAATGTCCTTAATCAGCATAATATTTCGTCCTCAACACAAGGCTATGGAATGTTTACTTTGTAAACAATTCAACAGCAACGAATATGTTTCAAGTACAGTTAATAAATTGACTACACCAGGTTTACAGAGCAACAATAACTTACATGTTTCAAGTATAGTTTCTATACTGAATTTACCAGGTTTTGTGCATTTAGCAATCTATATAACACATATCATAAATAAAATCTTTTACAGCCATATATGACATCATAAATACAAAATATTTTAATATACTCGCCGATGCATAGTATATAAGAAATAGTAAAAGCATAACATATATTTCACTTTATATCAAATATACGTCTCGCAGTCTGGCAACAAGTTCTGCTAATTGGATGCTAGATCGCCTCAATATCAATAATTTAAATTGCTCTTTGTCTAAATTGTCAAGTAAAGTCATAATTACTTTCGAAAATAAGGCCTCCAACGAGACATCATGGTTATTCAACGAGATGAAAATGTAACGTATTAACATGCAAAAATCTTGTTCATTATACAATCTGTACAAGTTTGTATGTTATTAACACATATTTCACGTTTCATTAAAAAAGGATTAGAAGCATGAATTATATATCAGTAACATGACCAGTGAAAATTTCAACTTAAAGGCAAGGTAGAAAAATCTAACTATCTACTAATGTTACACATCAGAGAGCTGATGACTATAAACACACAATGAATGCTTACTTTATTGAAAGCAATATGATATTGTGCATTTGTTTATCTCATTGAGGTGTTGAAAAATTACATGTTCGCCGATATTAAAAGTTGCGAACTCTGTACGTGGCCCTGTACTTTTCCAAAAATGAACATCTACCTCCTACACATTGAAGTTAAACATCAAAGAAAGTTGTATGTGACAATTCGTTTATATGTATACAGTATTTACTATATGCACTGGAATAGAATAACTTAACTCCTAAAGTAATAGTTTTGCACGGTGTATTCTGGGAAGGTCATAGTTTTCTAGTCATACGTTTTAAGATAATGTTTGCAGTTAGAACAATAATCTTTCGCTAGTTTAAAAGGAACTCACGAATATTTGTTGTTTGATTTAACAATATAAGTGTTCAAAACTTGCATATACAAACACATCCTTTTAATTTAAATTTTATAAAGATGATATAGCAAGCAATTAGTGTTTGTAATATATTTTCATAATTGAAATCCTTTAAATAGCAAAATGTAACCTCAGTGAAATAGTTGCAAATCCAATCGTCTGTATTCCGTTTAATTCAAACGCTTTTAATATATCCTGCCTCTTTTTTATCAATAATTGCATACAAAGTATGAAATGCGTATATTATCTATTTTATTAATGCATGATATGAACAATGGTATAATCTATGTTTATTTTGGAATTGTCGAGTTTCAATAATTAAGGTAAACTTACGTAGAGCGAATTGTCCATGAATTATGTTTTATAGTTATTTATATTTGATTTACATACAGTACTTTCTTAAAAAAAGTTTCATTATTAATAAATGTGTATCCAGACAGATAATCAGCTGAAAAATGCACAATTCTATTTTTATCTAGATTTCCTGATAATAAAAATGTTATGCTATGCGTCTACAAAGAAAATGCTTCATTAGTCACAAAGAATGTTTAGTGCGCTGTTCCAGCCGTTACAATTATATTAATATATTGAATATTCACTTAGAATGTGTACAAACAAGATTTTCTTGAAGGCTGCCTTATTTAATATCAAATTAACAAAATTGGCATACAATGGTCAAAATACACATAATGCGAAATCTTTTAGTATCATAAGAAATATACTGCTGAAAACAACATAATTGGAGGAATTCATCAACTTGCGACTGCTTGCCATGGGTCACATTAATAGGCAAATATGACGCATAATTGGTGGTGTGATCCGTCTCGTGTAGTCTTTTGCGAAATAGTGTTGGTATGGATGTATTGTATAAGGAGTAGATTGAGAAACAATTTCATTCCGATATTGAACTTAAATGTATTGTGTTCCTTTTTAAAATTATATCTGAACTTGGATTTCGTGTTGTACTTTCAGAATACAGGAGAGGGAATACAATTGTTTCGAATTTTCACTGGAAATATAAAGTGCTCATCATTTGGACCATTATTCTGGATCTGGAATAAATTGTTTGAAGAAAAATTAGATAATACCATCTTGCAAGTGTCAGGTTTCTTAGAGGGCCATACAGTTTAGGTTTTTAAATGTATATGCTATGAATTATTTTGCTCATACTGTGGGTTCCTTTTACTCCGATTTATAACTTTAATAATTTATTATTTGTATTATGTTTTACACATGCTACGCTTATCTTGTTTCTGCTACTTAGCTTATCACCGTAGAGTAGTAACAATGTCCACGATGGGTGCCATAGCAGCCATATTCGTCATCACTGACACCATTAACATTTAACTATATAATATTGATTCTTCATGCATAACCCACATACTGGTATTACCATCCACTTCAGAGAACTAACAATCAAATGATATTCAGCCTGGCAACATTGTCAGTTTTCATGGCAATTCTTCAGATAATTTAAGTATAGTTATATAAAGCAGCTGGCCAATGGACTACAATAAATACTACAATAATTTTTATTTAGCGACCAAAATATGAAAAATCTCAAAATAGGTCTGGATCGACAAAATTAATGTTGTGAACGATATCAATATAACCTTATTTAAAATCAAATAAGTTTTGAAAATGCATCTGTGTTAGCGACAAAATAAGTTCATGTAGCACCATTTTCATTTAGGACCAGTTAAAGTAAGGGATGACAATTTTTCAAGATTCATAGCAATCCTCGGTGTATTGTAAGACAAGCAAGTTGAAGGATGCTATCAGATTAGCAATCATGGACTATAACTAGCAGAAATTAAAACATCCTCAAAATTCTACTTATTGTCTCTCAAAAAATATATTTATTGTTCACGAAGTGAATTAAATGTTTAAGTATTTCCATCATTTTTTAATGAACAAATTAGGTAGACATTTGTAGATCCATATTGTATATGGAAATGTATAATGGTAAGAAAAATGCAAAACACCATTACATTTACTAGGCACAGTAGTCAATTATAATTGGTTTTCGAACTTCACAAAATGTTGAGGTAATGGTTTCATATCTGCACCATTTCACAAAATTAGCACGCAAGTTTTAGAGTGGTGTAGCAAAACTGCATCAATATGTGCATGTTCAAAAATATAACATGTTAAATTATAAATTGATTATTTTGTATCAAATTGCAGACGAATTCTAATTTCGTGATATGTGCATCTTCGTATGTTTAAACGTTGTAGTAGAAAAGAGTTCTGTATACATTTGCATCATCATATGACGACTGTAGTAAATTACTGAAAAACGTAGACTAGTTTCATCCATATAAGTAAACACTATCTTGATTTACAATATGGTCTCATGCGTCATTTAAGGTATAGTCTATATTTTGCTATATACTGCAGCTACTTCAATCACTTAGGAGTTTGTCGGATTGTTTGCCAATGTGCTTCGAAATTTGTTTTCGGTATACAACGATCTTCTGATGTTAGGATATAACCTAAAGACTGATACTGCGCCCCATGTTATGCACACGACAAAAGGTACTGGACATGGTTTGTAGACCTCCTGCTGTCATCTCAGATCTAAAATGTTCCATAACTCTAATTCATTTTGGATTCCTGCTGGGAGAGTTTTCATCGGCCTTTGCACGAATGAATACACCTTACAGATTCTAAATTGTACCATGTTGATAAAATACAAGACAAGAACATTTTTACTATTCATTTGGCATTGCAAACAACTTTAAACACATCACTCAATCCACAGGAAAAGTCCTGGTACCGTATTTTCTAGCTTCAATACTTGTGATATTTATTTGAAACAACTTTATAAATTATGCTTGTTTCCTTTTGCTTCCTGTTAGAAACTCATTGTTCCTAACACGTAGCAAAAGAAAACTATAATTTGTGTATGATTATACACAAATGTACCATAATAACAGGAGGTAGAAATACAGTTTTGTTAGTTTGGGATTTACACCATTTCTCATTTCGCACCAAAGCAACAATAACACAACCGTTCGACAACGTTCGAAGTGAATGCACTATCTGAACAAATGCGGTTTTAAAATTGTTTGATTGATTAATTGGCCAATTGTAGAGCTCCTCTTAATACAATTATTATCACCTAGTATGTGCCCAGTTCTGCTGACAGAAGTGTGTAACAAATCTAATGTAAATGGGAATTAAAATAGTTCCTTTTCATTGATCAGGTTACTGACATTAATGTCAATCATTCACTGTATATTTTTTACTAAATAAGCGTAGGTCAGGAACTACAAGGATATGATATATTTTGCAAATGATGCAAATTATACTGACTTTTTTAATTTCATTCTTTCTATCCAAAAATATTCGAACTAACAATGATAAATTACTCTCATTGATGTGTTCAAATCTATACAAATTTGCACGTGCATGGCGCTCTACATATTTTCTTGCTCATGGTGTGATGGGGATAGAGATACGTAATAATCATTTTCAGGTCAAACGTGTTCATGCTCTTGGCAGCAGCCCACATAGAAGTGATCCAATTGTAATCAATAGATCACGTGTGTTGATACGTGACGAGCCTATGTCATCTGTTTCGAAGTATTGTTGGTTAAAGCGTTTAGGTCCATTTGTGTTGTATACCCTAACCAATTATATGCTGCAATGGCAGCTCAGAGACAATGATGAATGCTTAAATGATTGACCTTATTAATCCTGAATAAACAGCCTTCTTTACCACAGTACAAGCTATAAACAATTATTCCAGAAATTTGATTCAGTCAGTGGCGATCATCATTTGAACACAGGGTTATCATGGGTAAAGTAATGTAGATTTGACTATGAAACAGACACACCTTTACAAGATAAGTTCTGCCAGTAATTTGTACTTTGATATTGCCGTACATGATGGATGGTGACAAGTATTAAATAAAGGGGGTCAGCCGATGGTTCATAACCCGAAATGTTATAAAACTGTTACGGGCCTGTGAATAGGTACCTAAGCTCAAGTTTTATTTGTATATTTAACACTGTGTAGCATAAGGTCTTAATAGGAAAAATTTGAATTTTCCATTACATATTACAATAACATTTATGTCGTTATCTTATGCGCAATTAATGAGATAGTATTAGAATACACAATCGCTGCCTTACGTATATTATTTGAGAATTGCATAACACTCTTTAGCACTGTGCAAGTAATTTCTATCTTGAAAATGTATTTGTTTGCTAAGATATCTAAGGAGAGTTGAACTTGTCAAGATTTAATGTGAGTATTGGCAAATGCATATGGGAGCTGGATTAATACGAGATAAAGACAAAGTTGAATTAATATCTTTCAAACACAAATACACGCACACAAACACACACAAAAACACACACACATTCTTGTATTTGTGGATATCGAGCACTTGGGGTATGGAACAGCGTACCCAGGACATTTCTTCTGGCGATCAATATATATAATTCATGAAATGTAAAACTGATTTTCTTTGTTGGCACTATAAGGAAATTTGATTTAAGTGTTTCACAATATTAAATATGTAAGACTTTTCTGTTACCTTTGACCTAAGAATTTAACTAAGGCTTTTACACTAATCATCTATAATGTCTTTAAATGAAAAACACCAACATTTTCCAAACATTATGAAATCTATTGACTACGGTGTATCATTGTCGAAGACGCTATCACTATACATATATAATCAATTATTAATACAAAGACTAGATATATATGTTGAGAAAGAAGTGAATGCGGAGATAATAGACAACGAAGACACTTTTACAGACATAAAAATATACATACAAACTAATGACGCACACAATGATTGAGAAAACATAAATAATGAGGACATTCGAAAATCATGGATGAAGAGAACATATTTTCGCATCTAGTTTACACGATTACTACAAACAAAGGACGCACACTATTGACAAAATCACGCAGACGGTGGACATTGGAACATTTTGACCAAGAAAGGACATGTTTACATATATTATTTAGTCTTAACATATAGAGAAGGTGAACACACCCTTTGCCTGAGACCTCCTGGCTGAAAAACGTTTCGTAAGAAAATGAAATCTCAACGTCGATAACGTTAAAACCATCACCTCTAACTTTGTATCAAAAGGCAACCCTGTTGGGTTAGATTGCTATTTTATCAATGACGAATGTATCAATGATGATTTGTGCATTTCATCGCAACGTATATTCGTTTACATGTTGGTCTCTTTTTCTGGTCGCCCCCTCCCTGCTGATGTAATTAAGCTATTGTATTATAGTAATGATTGGTGAAGCTCATTCAGCGAGATTAGTTCGAGAGGGACTAGAGGCAACCAAGAAATAACTACCTGTCAATTATTCTGTCAAACCTCAATTAAATGAGCATAAACAAACAAAATAAACATTTTCAGAATCCGCAGAACAATTAGATTAACCAATCAATAAAAATAATAAAAGTATTGTTCCTGTGTTAAAAGAAACAGTGAAATAAACTAAACTCATAGCGGAGCAAACTAAAAGAACAAAATGAACATTTTACAACAACTTCCTGCCGAAATAGCTGCGGCTCAAACAACTGGAAAGAGGAAAAAACGGAAGATGATCCTCAACAAGTAACAGAATCACGATGGTATTAAGAATACAAGATAGGCCAAAAGCATCAACCAAATAGCTGCAAGTGCTGTGAACGGTTTTGAGAACCGACAAAAATTTTTGAAAGCTGAATATGCCGATGATCTTATTATTCGCTCTACTTGGTGCAAATATATAT
>QKMX01004659.1:0-11793 GCA_003401595.1 Venustaconcha ellipsiformis
AGAGAGAGAGAGAGAGAGAGAGAGAGAGAGAGAACATCTGATAAGGTCAAAATGGATAAGAATGGTTAGTCAGTCACAAAAAGGCAAATAAAAAGTACATTTCTTTACACGTTTCAACTACTTCCTTCTTATCGTCATTTTGTTTTCGTTATTTCGATGACCCTGACTTACATTACACTTGGATTTAGGGATAAAATTGTCAGCAAATGCACTGTTTTTTATATGTTTTAAAAATGAGAACAGATAGAAAGGTTGAATCTCAGCAGGATATGTTTAACTTTATTTTATAGAAACCAATGAAAATAGAATATCGTAAATATTAAGAAAGAAAGTGCATACACTTGTCTGTGATGCAGAGACATATCTCCAACACTGTCAAAAAGGAGCTTCCGGTAGTTATTATACCACCACTGTCAATATACCGATTCTTGTTGTTAATCTTAATTTCCATACTGTCAATATTCAGCTTTTTGAGTTAATCGTAACTCTCACAGTCAATGTTGGATATAGATAATCGTATAGATGTAGATAATGTAAATAATCTTAACACCATGGAAATGTAAAAAAAATGGGTAACTTCGTGCAAGATAAATAAGCCATTTGTAATGACAAGTGTACGCTCCCCATAAGACCTTGATTTCACCATTTTTCTGCAAATATTCGTCCCAAGAGGGGCGCTGTCCAGCTTCAACTCAGTCCATAACACGGGACGAAGGCGAGTCTTGTCTCTGCGTCTCTCCCCAAATGAATGCCATTTTTCAACCGTATAGCAGAGAACTTCACAGGACGGTTCATGAAGTATTTTTAGTCTTTGCAGGACAAGCGGCTTCAAAACTCGGCATTAGCATATCGTGTCCCATGATGGTTCCCTATCACGAAGTCGTATAATGAAATATGTTCCAACCATCAGGCCAATTCTCCTTCGGGCTCTTCGAACCTGGTGAACCATCACAGTCCTGACTCCTAAAAACAAATTCAATAGACATCCAATTCGAACCCGTTTCTTACTGCCTCCTACAAAACTGCTAGGGTGCTAGTTCCAGATCTTAAGTTTCAGGCCTTCATACTGTATGGATTCGAATAAATTGTTTTTTGCAAGTCGATCGTTATTATCTGGTGAACAACCTGGTTATACCAGCGAAGCAAGTCTTTATATTGTTTGCCTTACGCTTTAAGTGTTTGGCCCTTTCTTCTAAACGGCTTATAAGGTGCACCTTGTAGTATTGACCTTGGCTACAGGCACGAATCGAGCATCCAAGGAAGCTTTTAAATTCCAAACTCGACCTGAACTGGCTGGACTTGAAGATACATCAAGATTTGGAGGACGTCCATTTTTATGCATGTGGTTAAGTGCAATCCCTTTTCGATTTTTATTCCAATTACTTATCATTGTACAATACTCAGAAACCGTTCATATTGTCAATAAATGTCTGTTAATCATCGTAAATATGTGCCGCTATAATCCCCTTACTGCAAGATGGAGAAGAATTAGTGTGAACGTTAATGGGAAGCTATGAGCTTAGCTTCTCTCTCTCATCTTGACATCGCTGGAGCTATCAACCGAACGTGTTCTAAACAAATAATCTATGGCTGTGCTATCTTTTCTCAAATTTCTCTGTGACGATTGTGCGCATGGTTTTATTCTTTTTAAATAATTTGGCCCGGCATGAAGTCCATTGTGCGGACGTAAAAAGATGATCTGCGTATAAAAGAAAAAATGGTGTAACATGTCAATCGAAATCTTAGATATCATGCTTGACAAATTCTTCTCTAAATAATTGGACGATATTGTTAAAAAGGAAATGGCGATAAAAATTCACCTTGCCGCAAACCAATAATATAAAAGGACTCTCCCTTCACATATTTAGCTCTTGCATTTCTCTACATCAATTTAATTATATCTAAATCATACAAGCTTCATCAGTTTGTACTATATGGTATCACCAATTATGTAATCAAAGGCGTTAGTGAAATGAATCAATGTACATAATAGTTTTTAATCTCTATTAATATGTGACATACGTCCGTGTAAAATGCCAATTGTCAGCTGCACTCATGTTGTCGTTTTAAATAGTGGTTGTGCTTCAATAAACGCATAATAGATTCCTTCTCAGTTATGAAGTCTGTACTAAGAGAACCTTTAAATTATTTACTTATGCTGCCATAAAATGGTATATCCCCTATGATTATTAACATCATCTAAATTGCCCTTTCGATGCAGCGAAATAGGTAGACGTTCAGAACATTTCTGGAAAGTGACCACTATAAATACTGCGTTAAAGAAAAATATTTTAATTTATTTCTTAAAACATGGCATTAAGCTCTACTTTTACATATACTGCATTAAAATGTAAAATATCTTCATCTGGTATAAATGTGATCATTTGAACTGTTTACAGTTTAAAACGATATGTGAAATGTAATCAGTGTAAAATTTGTGGGTTAACGATTCGCATTATATTTTAACATTTTTCAGTACATCATTGTATCATTAAATTAAGTATTTTATAATTATAATGCTTTCAGATTATCGTATCAATTTTCGTGGAACTTTTATATGTTCTTATATTTTACGTGCAATTATTTTGTTTTGCTGCGATGTTTTTGCAACTTTGTAATGATTGAAATTATTTATGACAATTAACCGTTGATCTTCCCAAATGATGTTAAAACATGAACTATATTTTGCATCATATTTCATTGGCACTATCCGTTACATATTTTTAAATCTTTTAAAGAATGGAAACTGACATTGTGAAAATATAATGTAGTGCACGAAACATCTTTCAATAATGCCATCACTATCATTCTCACTTATTTTATGGTATAATAAGTTATATGTGTTCGATTCTAATACTGTCTCTTAATTTTGATTTCTAGCCTTAAAATCTGGTCGCCATGTATGTTTACCCATTGTATGTATTTCATAAAAATCGCTTAAATATCATTAACATTAATAAATTTTAAAGTAAAGCATAAACACAATGATGTGACAAAATGTTTGTAACACTAAAATGAAGCTATGGAACATTACGGAAAAGAGATTGAAAATAAAAAACATAATCTTTTAAACTACATCCACTTTGTGGAACGTACGTATACTTCCCAATATTCTTATCATAACCTGCGTGCCCGTCCATTATGCTTAAACTTGTTTGCATGTTAAAATCATACAAATGAATTCAGAGAGAGTGTGATTGTTTAATGTCTTGTGTAACACGTGACTGAATATTAGAATTATTATCGGGCAATGAATACATACATATGTCGACTAGGTATTAAAGCCAGCAGACATAATAGATGTTCAATCATTGTTCGAATCAGGTTATATTTTCTTCAGACTGTAAGAACACGCCAGAAATATTTGAATCCACCATAAAGTGCCATACACAAGATCCATCCGGCACAACATAACCAAAGACAGATACACGAACCCATTTTTTTTCGCATTTATGTAACCCCCTGATTTCACTCGTGGTATATTATCTTCATAACCGGAATCAAAATTTCCCTAACATGTACATGTAATGTAATCAATTATTTTCCCTGATATTGTTTTGCTGTTTGTTTCTCGTTCAGTTTCTGTATAAAGCAAATGATATTAAATTTTGTATAGATAAATCTGATACCTCATTTTTACAAGCTTCTATAACAAGAACAAAATGCTTTCTAGAACATATTGCATTTAGCTATTACCGTTATGTGTATTCAGTTTTTGTAGGATATTTAACCCATATATGTTAATAGAAGCAGTGAAATCTCTTTTCTACACCTGACCTCGTTCTCAACACTACCTTGTGTAGGAATTTTCGTCATCATATCTTAAATCTTAGCCTAAGATTATATTGTCCTCTCCTCTAATGTCTTGTTGATTGATACCTTTGGTTATGTCTGTGCATAATGAAACTTATTTCGGTCATATTTCATATCATATTTCGGTTTGCTTCCAACGACCTTAACTCAATTGCAAAGGTTAGTGCCATTTTCATTCAACAGCTAGACAGTGGCGTGTTGATTAACACAATTTCTCGTGGAAGACAGGCGTCCAGGAATATTTCCTAGTGTGTTGTTCCTTTTATTGATAACATCCTGAATGGTTGCTGCATTGGTTACACAAAAACTGGAGGAAATATCTACTTGTTTCTATATGGATATAACAGAGATGTATCGACTGCTCTGAAATAGTACTTACCCCTTGCTCATAGAAATAAAACATTTCATTCAGTTCTAGTGTCTTGCTGCTTCTATTTTTATGTCTTGCTCTTTATTTCGGAAACAATCGCGCGCTCTATATTCAGTGAATTCGAAAAACATTGGGCAAATAGAACTTTTGTCTTGAAGCTTTGATCCTCATCTTCATTCATATTTGATTTTTATTAGTCAGTTATACCGGTAAGCAGTAACGAATGCACTGATCGTCTATGCCATAGCTGATTTGAATATTTATATTTCGATCATATATTGGTCTTGGTATACAAGTGTTTAGTAACCGATCAAAACGCAAATTACTTTTCTGGTTTGTCTGGATTTGGTATGGTACTTTACGACACACACACACAACGGTATCTGACATTTTGGTACTCTGGTAGTGCTCGATCCTCACCATTTTATGGCTCGAGTTCAGCATGCTAACCACTGCTCCACTGCTGCTCAAGGCTTGTTCATATTGCATCACAGTTATCAGCAGGTTTCCTATTTCCATAGCTGGTATAGCCAACACGTTTTCTTCAGAAATACGAAGCAAAATGAACTTAAATTTACCTTGCTTGACGCTTGAATTAGCAATGTGGACGACAGGAGTACTTTCGTTTCTAAATGTTGAATCGTGACAATACACTAGATGCCAGAGCCTTAGCTATGAACGCATGCAACAAGCAACAATTCAATGAAACTCGGTGACGCCATTTTGTTGAGAATGTGTCATCGCATTTTTAGTTTTATCACTTATTCAATATTATTGGGCATCAGGATAAATACTTAAGTCTGACTTCATATATACTCTGAATTTTAACTTCACAAGCACAACAACGTTTAATATACGTAAATAGAAATACGCATCCCACTGTTATTTTGGTACACATTCACTCTCAAGTTAGTGGGCAGTACACCCTCTGATCATGTTGCTTATTTATGTGCGATTAGCGGCAGTTGTCGTAAGTGCAGCACATGTTGAATATTCGAATGCAATCCTAAACTGTGAGAGTAGACCTATTTTTAAGACGTGATCTAGTAGTTGGAGATACATTTCCGCTAATTTGATTTTTGAGCCGTGATATGTATATCTTTGTTCAATTAAATCGCTCTTATATTTAAGGCAGACGGATTAACTAAATATTTCTGATCCAGTGAAACCTTGACACTGAGAAATAAAATTATTAAAATGAAGTCAATGCACTCTTCCATTGTTTCCTAAATAAAGTGCAATTTTGACATCAAATAACAGTTGTTTGCAAAATAATTTAACATTAGTGAAGTTTTATAAGTCAAAGTTTATTGACCCATTGTATAAAGATGTTACAAGTTGAATTTAATCTGCGTCCGCCAAACTAAAATGTATCTTTGTCTGAATCTTGCAAAAAAGAAGGTCTATAGTGAGATATCTAAACTGCGACCTGAAAATGACACACTAAATAACCCATATTGCCCGATGATATATGCCAAATTATTTTCAAACATATCTCATAGAACACCAAAGCTTACATGCCTATTTGATTGTGAAGTCCGCTTATTTCAACTGAGAACCTTTAACATGGCGTTTTTGAACCGAAAAGACTTGGAGATGATCAAAGAGCATATATTCCATCAGAATTCAGTCACACTAATGGTATCAATATCTATTTACATAATGGCCTCTGTACCATTGTTGACAATAAACAGAAGAAGCCTTGTCCCGGTTGCTGCAAAGACAAGGTCAAGCTATGACATGTTTGAATTAATAACATATCCCATTTCAACACATTATATGTCTTCCCTAACAGCTATTGAAACCTTTGTTTTTTTTTTAAATTAAAAAAGCAAATAATTGCATATTGCAAAGCATCGCTGCTTCTTTCTATTCATTTGAACTTGATTCTTTGCTGGAACAGTCACCATACATAATATATAATCGAATTCCTTGCTTTGAAACATTTGGAACTACGTTAGTGTTCTGTATTTTTTAGATGTTATTATATTAGTACCTTTATGTGTATGTGTCTACGTTAACCTGTATGTACGACTTTTCGTCTTTTCTGCATAAAATGCTCCTTTTATTTGATTGAACCAACGTATTAAAGACGCCAGTGTCTATGTGCATATGATGGTTAGTATTGTACTTAAATATATGAAGTTCAGAACTGAACTAGAGACTAGGAACAAGCTCAAACGTCACATGCCTTTCTCTCAGTGACTATAGCCATGCATAGGAAGATTCGGACACTATCATCACCATTAGCATTGCCTTTGTCTTCTAAATAAACTGATGCGTATAGTGTAAAAGCCGTTTCTAAAGTAGTGAAGTCCTTATACAGAGATGGATTTGGCGTCTACATATCCATCCCTATGTCAGTCTGTTCAAACATACATCCCCACTTTCAATAAACCGTCAGTGTGTAAAGTTAATTTTTCCAATTAAATAAATTCACTCATTTAATCTAGGGAGTGAGTTCGACATTATACCTTTGATCAACCTTTAGAATATGCAGAACAGATTTACCATGCACGATATACAATTAAGAAAGAAACACATATTCAACATTGTCACTTTCTAGCCAATCATCAGTATGTGGTTTATACTGTTTCAGCATATTTTAGGACACAACCAGTTATATTTCATCTTCTGTGTGGACCTTTCCTTTTTCTATTGTTTTTAGTTTATTTTATTTTAGCTCCTACTTGATTGAAATTCGTATTTAAATCACTGATATCTATATTGCATTTATAATGGTCTACAATTGTATTTTATGTAAAGATTTCAGGTTAGCTTGCGTCACTGAATAATCAGTAGTTTTATTATACGTTGCGTGAATCATCTGTCGTTTATATGGTTGAAAGTAATACATACTCTCCAGAGACGACTGACAAAGAATAACATTTTAAACATTACTAGTCAAGAAAACGACATAAATGAGAAAAGAAAGATATAACATACTGACAATTTAAAGAGCGGATAACTAAACTGCGTACCTAAACGTTGCGTTGCCATGTCAGTAAGGAAAAACTTTCATAATATAAAAGATTTTATAATAGTCACATGGGTAGCCAGGTGCAAGCATTCATGAATATATTACAATCTATATAAATAGTTTCTCAGTAATAACTGTTTTTTGAAATACTCTCGGGCTAAACAAGTAAAATAAAAGTCATCATCTCATACATGATGATTGTAATAAAATTCTTTATAGAGAGAAAAAATGCTCTCTGACGAGGGAAAAGTGCTTTACAACAGGGAAGTTACCGACTGACTGGAAAATAAAAATTTCTAGTAATTTTAACATACTCGAACAGAAACAAAAAGTTCAAATGTTAATCAAAAACCTAAAGAATACGCTGTGAATGTTTTTCATTGAAAATGAAACTATAAGTTGTGTCCACGTTTTAAAAAATCTATTCGATGGTTACAAAAACACTTATCATAGATTAATAAACATGACTATTAGCATATAATAAACATATCCAAATTAGGAATCAGTATATTATTTGCTGACTAATACATTTCAAACCTTTAATTTAGAAAATGTGAATCGGTCAGAATCTCGAAATACAAAACAATTTTTAAATGCTCTACCTTACTAACATTATCGAGGAAATATTTAAAATGAGACAAGAACTTTTATGTTGTTTTCAAAACGGAAGACTTTAAGGGGAGTATATATGACATATTTGACAACCAAGAGTTAAATATGTATAACAAACAAGAAGACATGCATAAAGATGAATAAATGTTTAAGACAAGAAAAATAAACGGTAAAGAAAAAATACTTATGAAATGGAAACTTACGATTAATCGTTTAATTTTCGTGAAAAATTTAAAACAGTATGCAATTAATTGAATGTCTGCACAAGAGTCTGTGTGCATATGTAGTGAATTCAACTGAGGTTTGAAAGATGATGAGTTTCGAGTATATGATATATTTAGCACAATAGAGCAAGGACTATTCAGTTCCTTACTACATGTATACATCAGCGTACATCTATTTAATCACTCAGTTATACATCGACTATTTAGCCATATTGTCACTTGGTCTCTTGCTAACAAACAATTTGCATAATAATATATTTTGTAACGGAGTGAAAGTGTACGTTATCACCCGTCGAAATTTATTTTTATCCTTAGTTTTACCTCCAATTACGAAAAAAAATTTCCAAGTGAACATAAGGAACTTATTTTCAAAAACGACAAATTTAGAAACATTATCCAAATGACTGTAGCCTCCACAGCAAAGAGAGCAGTGCCCGAGATACGCCATCCATAACCAACGAGTCCTGTATGGATCTTTTTGATAACCGATTGGTCAAACATAAGAGCAATGATATTATAATATCAACAAGAAAGAGAAGACGAAGATGCTACGAGAAAGAAAATCTTCGACGCTCTACAGTCAGCTCCTGGTACATTGCAATGAGAAATAGCTTAGTGGATAAAGGATTGTTTGAAGCATGTCACTTTTTGAGCATAATGGAATAACATATATCAGGACAACTCATCTAAAAAGGAAACAATTTTTGTAGTTTATAAAATGGATGTCCAATTGAAAGAACTTTTAATCAAGTTTCCTAAAAGATTACACATACCTAATTTGAAATTTAGAATGTCAAACCACAAATTACATGTTGAAACTTGCCAGTGGAATGCAATTTCAGATAAACAAGAAAAAAATTAAATGTCAAAATTCCATTACCGTTTTGAATGTGAATTATTTAAAGAGGTTAGGCTCAATATCATTTAGAAATATTATTACATACGACCAAATACTATAAAATATCAACATGTAAGAACAAGTAAGAGCAAAATACATGTGAAAATTTGAAGCATATTTGTAACAAAATTATGAACGAGTTCGAAACTCAATAAAGGAGGACATGGTAACTACTTTTACTGGTTTCACATTGCAACGTTTGACACATTTCTAAATATTAATTGAACTATATCAAAAATCGATTTCAATTTAATCATTGTTGACCTTTACTTAGATAATCCTTGAATTTGTAACAATTAACTAACATGTCTTCTATTTCTGCCTGTCTCTACATTTTCTTTCTCGTAGCATCTTCGTTCGTCCCTTTCTTGTTGAAATTATAATATCATTGCTTTGTATATAATAGAGCTTTGATTGTATTGGACTCATATGCCTTATATGTATGACCTGAACATTATTCCATTTCATTAGAGATTTTCTCTGTTCCGTAGTTCTTCGAGTTTTTTTTCTCTTTTTGTGTTTTTCTAAAATTTATTTAGTTTGATAAGCACTCTGCGACTAATGAACTGCATTAATACGATAATCCACCAGTAATGATCTACCGATATACAATTTAATTTGTGTTTGTTCTGTTTTCAGCCTTTTAGGCAATTTTTGATTATGAGCTTTAATTTGTCATAGCATCTGAACCATGTATACATCAAGTCATGAATATCATAACTTCTTCACGTACGTTGCGTGAAGGCTAATTATCATAACAAAGCGTGCTTACCGGCACTTATTTAAAGGGATCAAATCATCAAAGGAAGTTTCAGAGGACATGATGATTTTTTATTATTCAGTGTATTTTTCCAAACATATGTAAGAAAATCAATATAAAACCAGTCTTGCCTATTCTTATCTAACATAGAAGTATATACTAATATTCGGAACTAAAACGGTACGTGTCTGAATCTCAACATCATTTGCTTCCTTTAAGTTTGGTATTTCAGGTTTTACAAATGCTTGCTAAAACATTTATGCGTGTGTGCGCGTGTTACAGTTTTGACTGCACTAAAGAGTTTGGTAGACCCTATTCCAAGAGGACAATCACAAACATCCAGAAATGTCTTATGTACCAGTGAACTAAACTTAGTACCAATATGGTCTCAGTTCCATTGATCAAACGTCTTATACGAGCTAATTGGCAGCTGCAGCTTTGCACGCAATGGAGAAATCATTAAGAATCCCTTTCAAAGAGATTTGTAATCAGTGTTAGACACGTAATTGAGCTATCTTAGACAAAAAACATTAAATCATAAATGGCCGCGTTTTAATCACACTGAGTTTAGGTAGGAGTGCGCAGTTGATAAACATAGAAGGAGCTGTTTGGTATAAGGAAATTGCGTATTCATGAGGCTTTAATTGTACTAGACAGCACTTAGAAACATCCTAGGTGTCTTTTCAAATTGTGTGTTCAAGCAGCTGCGTCCGTTTTAATATATTTTGTTTCTCCTATTGACCGATAAACATGTTTATCTTAGATAAAACTAATATAACTGTGTCTGACAATCATCAAGACATTGAATATATTTGGAAATGTAATTACATTTGTTGGTTCCAATATTACAATTTTATGAAAGAATAAATACGTAGCTAAATTTATAAATAAACAGATGCATACACTCACTAGCTTGAGGGAACTATTAGAATTAAAACAAACGCTCAAATACCTTGTGCGGGTCAATTGAAATTGATCTATCCTTTGGAAAGGAACGCAACACCCATTTCCTGGGCATGATATACCAAAACGTGTTGAAAGTGCTATTAAACAATAAACACTGTATTCCTTTACCAGATTGGAGATCGCACGGTCTAGGACTCATGGTACTTACTCAGTTCTCACAGTAACCTTATGTAAACACACCAGGATTTAAAAAATTTCAATAACTTTAAATTTATGCGTGATCATGATTATACCTGTATTTATCAAAATAGACACATCCTCGATGACAGATTCTTTGTAGATAAAATTTTATACTCCGCGGAATTTTCTGGACCTACATTTGTTTGAAGCATATGCTTTGTATTCCAAAGAGTCCGGTGCTAATCTCAATAATGACTGTTCCAAAATAAAGACTTTAAGGACTAAAATTCCATTAATTAAACGATGTTTATATTTTTTCAGTTGCAATTAGGATAGACTCTTAAAATATTATTTTGATAAAATCTCTAACGTTGCTTAACAACCAATACCTGCCAGCCAAATTCATATATACCCTATCTTTTCTTCACTCATTTCCTGACTGGATTCCATGTTACCCTACCACTAGTATTATGCGTCCTGTACTAATGATATTGTTTCCTGTTACTAAAAGTTATCGTCTTAACTGCTGTATTAATATAAAGGATCAGAAACCAGCAGAGAATGTATACAAATAACAAAATAATCGTTCTATTGGCGTCCTCTTTACAGTTCAGTTAGTAGATTTCTCACCTTCTAGTGAAATTACATGCTCAAAAATGGTTGATACTATTATGCAAATCTGTTTGCCTTTAATAGCGGCAACATAATAAATCATCTTGATTCCAGTGGCATTATTTGCCGGCGTAAGAATTAATTTGCAGTCAAAAGAGGTAGAATATCGGAATACATTACAAGTTTTTTCTCGCCATTATAAGTTTTTTTCTCGCCAGCTTTGTATTATACAAAAGTCGTTTACCTTATAGCAGAAAAATTTGAACAAGGTTATGATAAAAACGTCGTTATACAGCAATGCATCAAGGAGTCGATGCTGTCACTTGAAATATACAGTGGCGTCGCAACTCTCCTTCTTGTTGTTGTTACATGGACTTATTTTACATGTCAAAATACAGTGGCGATGCAACTCTCCTTCTTGTTGTTATTATATGGACT
>QKMX01004736.1:0-11921 GCA_003401595.1 Venustaconcha ellipsiformis
ACCAGTCCTAACATTAACCTCCTAATGCTGAGCACCAAGCAAGGCATCTGTAGTACCATTTGTAAAAGTCTTTGGTATGACTCGGCAAGGGTTCGAACCAACAACCTCCCACATCCTATATATTGATGAAAAAAAACCATCCTCAATTTAAAGTACAAGTCAACCTTTAAGTTAATATATTTAAACAAGTAATTTTATTTCAAACTTTCACTGACTGCAACAGTACGGGCAAGGTAACTAAAGTATCACAGCTTTAGTGAGAACCATTCACTTCTTCATAAAAGATTTATAAGATTGTTTTTTTTTTAAACATAACTTTAAGCCGAGTCATATTGTTATGATGTGTGCAGAGTGGCAGTTTATAGTTATGTCTAGCAATGGGGCATCAGACACATGGTATTATGTCCCACCAATCACATTATCCTCACACCAGGTCGACCAGTATTAACACCAACTTCACAATGATAAGTACCAAACAAGGCAGCTGCTAAAATCATTTTTATAAGTTTCCGGTATGACACAGCCAGGGCTCAAACCCATGACCTCCCGCATCTGTAGTGGATGCTATAATCACTTTAGGCCACCAAAGTGGTCTCATAAAAGATTTAAAACCAACTGTTCTGATCTTAAATGTAATATATCTAAACCTTGCTAATGGCATTTAAAATCCCACATCATTTGGTTTCTCTCTTGGAAAGCCAATGATTAAGTTTGGTAAAGCTAGTCTTATGTTCCAAATGTTAGAAACATGTAGGTTGGTGGGGGGAAGGGGGATAAAACTTTAATGTAATGCTTACCCACTGTTATTGCACTGTTTTCCAAGGCAACTTGTCCACAGTCCAAGCTAATTATTCTCTGTCCAAGTAGTACTGGATGGCCAGAAACGAAATAAGCATCTGACTCCTTAATCACAACCAACATATAACATACTTCTTTTACTTATACCTAGAGTACAGGGCATCCAACCATAGTTAGGAGGGAATCTTGACAATAGTAGTAATAGTAGGATGAGGTATTACATAATTAACGCTAGTTTTGACCCACCCATGCCTGAAATAACTATATTTTAACTATAGAAATACTTTAATATTGCATTGCTGAATTTACCAGTTAGGAGGAAGACTAATGTCTCAACAAATTTGGTATTGGAAACTACTGTACTTACCCTCACAGCAGGAGTGTTCACTGCAGCAAGCTGGTAGAAGGATGAGTCATGTTGTGCCATTAATACAGGGCCCAACGATAAAATGACTTTTCTATAATGCAATGAATATCAAAAGGAAAAAGGAGAGGAAAGTAGCAAGCAATCTCCATTAGGTGACTCTCTTCACATCCAAAGAAGAGTGATTCATATAGGCCCAAGATGTTGCAATAGCTCTAATTTCATGGACTTTAATTTTCATGAAAGAAAGGTGCTCTCAGTGAGGGACTAGTAAGCTCTCTTTGAGAGTTTGGACAATCAACCTGCAAATAGTGAGAGCTGAAATATCTGAGGAACCTAAAAGGCAGAAAGTGAAAATTCCAGCCTTTCCTAGCCACTTCAGAAGATGCCCAAAAAATCTTAAGACCATAACTGGGCAAATGAACCTATTATCATTCATAGCACAGATATGACTGAGACTGGGGATATCAACAGGAAGTGGAACTACCAAAGGAAGCAGATTCTTAGAAACCAGGTTGGCAAAGAAGAGAAACGAAATTATAATAACTGCTGAACCATAAACAACACTTTTCCACTGACAAGAAAAATAAGTTTCCTTCTTCTCCTCACTGGTGATAAGGATTATAGGTAAACCACCTTATCACTCTAAATGGTTCCTATGGGTGTTTTGACAACTCTCACAGAATACACAGAGGATTCCAGCAAGTCAATTACTAGTCTCTGAAACTCAAAATGCCTGATGAAGATGAGGGATAAACCTAATTATGAAAGCCCTAGAGAACTTGAGTCTCTGAAATGACTGTATGTAGCTCTTAACAACAGACACTGAACATTTTCTTTCTTCAGAAAGGAAAACAAGGAAATCTGCAACTGTGCTTAATAAAAATGGACAGTTAGGATCAACATGTTTTGTACTACACCAATTACACGAGTTTCTCCACTTTGCATCATAAACCCTGGAAGCTGATTACCTCTTGGCCTGCATATTGCTTCAAAACTGGTCCTGTATCCAACAGTAATCCATCCTTGCTTGTTAAGGTGGAGATTTAGATGCTGTTATGGAGGACCCCCTCCCACCAATGTTGTGACAACAGTTCCTTCCTCTGTGTAATCAACTGGACTAAACTAACAACAGGTCAAGGTCAAGTAGGTTGCTGAAGCCACACAGCATGCTACCAGGATGAACCAAGTAGTGGAAATTCCTGACTTGGTGGAACACCTGCAGAATTATTTTTAAAAGTGGTAAAGCATACACATACAGATCTCCTTTAGATTGAAAGCATCCACTACCCAGGCCCTCTGATCTGGTACTGGATGGGCATAACATTGGAGTTTGTTGTTCAATCAGGTATTTTCCTGAAAATGGGGTTGTCCACTGAAAAATAGGAGAAGAAGGGGCCCTTCTTTCTTTCCCTTTGGCAACCTCCTACAAATTCCCACACCTGATCAAAACAAAAAAAAATAAACTAGACAACTATCTGTACATGCACACTTTGTGCATACTAAGCAGATGTGTTGCATGTCCCACTGGGCCTTCCTGTGCCCATATCTGCCCCACTTTGCAAAATCATAAGATTCACCCAAAACAGCAAATCCAGAACCAGAAAAGGCAGACAATACTTACAATCCTATCACTGATAAAATGAAAAAGAAAACAATTTAATGAAGCCCTGCTTGCTAAGGAAGGTTCTTTTTAAAAAAAAAAAAAAAAAAACATCTGAATTTTGCAAAAGAATACAGATAGCACTCAGATAAGGGAATGACAAGAAACAAACACTTATTAATACAAAGAGATAGGTTGAATGCCACAAAGATGTTTAAAGATGAAAGTAAAGGCAAATTTACACATGTAATGCATACATTCTCTAGGAAAAAGAAAACGAGAATGGTAGTCTGTATGATAGCCTTGATGATGGACAGGAATCAGACCAAGATCATGTACTTTTCAAATCTGGCAATCCAATAATAACTGGAGTAACACATGTGGACAAATTGTTAGTCCATGCCCTTAGGGTTATAAAATTTCATTTTTGTTCCACTTAATTATAAGGCCTGAAGGACTACTAGCCAGATCTGACTTTTTTCAAATTTTTATTTGGCAGCCATCCCAGTCTGCATACTACTTCTACAATGTAAAGACAGAAGGTTGCAAAAAATGCACAAATATAGTCATTTTATTCATCAGTTTATAATTTCTAACCTAATTACATATATTGGCAGTGTTTATACAAACATGTCATTTTCTTTACATTTTAGACTAAAGGGAAATTTCCAATGTAATGACTAACATGTTAAGTCATTTTCTGGTTCTTGTTCTGGAAAAGTTCGTTTTCAGTGGAGGGGTAGGATTTTTAACTACATATACACTGAAGATAAACACTATTTTTGTTCAGTTTTTTTATTTCTATTTCTAATATTTTTGAAAAATAGAAAATATAGCAATGGATAAAGTATGCACAGTAAATAGTTTAAAGAATTATAAATTTATTGTATAAATTTATCAAAACAGACTTGCCCATGTAACTATGGCTGTGATATTAGCTAATGTTTTGTTTGAAACATGAAGATGACAATATTTGGGACTACCTGATGACAACTGGGTTTGAAATTGATAAATTAATGAATGAAATTACGAAGATTTGTACATTTTTTTTAAATCTTTCAAAGTTTTGTTTTAATATGAGGAATACAAACTGCTGGGGGAGGGGGGGCGAGTCCTGTATACTATACAGCATAGAAGTGAGTATAAACTACAATGTAGCATTGTGTATCAAGACCCAAATAAGCATCTTTTATCCAAGATTAACATTTTCATTAGATTTATAATTTAAGCTGCACTGTTGATTTACTGATTTTGCAAAAACTAAAAACAGAATTCTAATGTTTCAAGCAAGTGTACTTGTAGCCATAGGGCAAATAAAAAAAAAACACTTTCATCTGAATGTTTGTCAAGTCTAACTTATAGTGCTGAACATGTCAATTTAAAAAACAAAATTACATAAACCATTTCCTGTATTTGGAATATCTGTTTATTTATTTCTCTAAACTTTTTACCAATTTTACCCAATCATATATTGCTAATGGCACATTAAATGGAAATGTTCATCAATTGAAAAACCAACTTTTGACAATACTAAAACAGGTTTCTCAAATACAACTTAACTGATCATAATACCTTAGGAGAACTACAGGTACAACTACCTCGCAAATCCAGCCCTCTGAAATGAAAGTTATTAGCTAAAACGCTTAAAGTTATCTGCCCACCTAGGTGACAGTTATTCCATCTTGCAAATATAGAGGATGTCATGAAGCCGTGTCTTTATGAAGCTGCTGAGTGACCCTGGAAGATAACTTGCAATGCAGTTACAATTTCTACCAGGTCAGCAAAAATGCATTGCAAATTCATTTGATTTGGGATTATTTCCCAATATGAGGACTGAACAATCCAATTTATCCAGAACAAAATTCTTGGTGCTATATCGCTCTTTCCCTTTTTGAGGGATAAGAAGAGTTATGATCTCCTTCAACACATAGGCTCGGTTCTTATAAGTACCACTTAAGAGCTTGCACTGCGTCCTGTAGACAACCTCGAGATGACATATCCAGAGAATAGAGGTATTTCACTAAGAAGTCTGAGTCACCATGAATGGGAGTCCTGTTCTTGGCAATGAAAGTAAGGGCCATCAGGAGTTATACTGTTCCATCCTGTCAGAAATGCAAGTAGTTTGATTCAACTGACAAAGCAGGTGTTTTGCTAATTCTGCCTGCCTTTTCTAGTGTGAGTATCAAACAGGTCTTATATGAGAGGTGAGCCAGTGAAACAATGTCTTATTCTGCCAGATTAGCACCATGATAGTTAAAGTTTTGGGCACAAAACTAATGCCTTTGGATAGGTGAACTAGAAACTGATAGCAGCTGGGATAGGTTGTGTTTGATATCCTATCTTCCATGATGATTTGTGGCCGTTAACAATTGCCTTTCAGCTTGATTGGTACTGTTTCTCATCAAAAAAGCAAAAGTATGAAGTTAATGCAATGACTGTAACTCTTTGGACACCTTAAATTATTTTCAAAAGTAATATTTGTTATGACCTATAAATGCTGGCACACAAAATTATAGCAATTTTTGATGTACTGTAAGTGTTGGGACACAATTCTTTTTTACTAATCTATTTATGTATTTTCATGATTAGTGGCCATGTTCCTTAAGGGACTATTATCATGAATTATTACATGATGAGAGTTGAGCATCAGCCCATTAGTGGGTTGCTGACAGCATTTACAACAGTAAATTATTCCTTTTGTCTTAGTTTATTTTCATTGTTTAAGCATTACTGCATTAGAATATTGCATTACCGCACAAGTCATTATTATTTTCTGTGTCCCAAGACTTACCGTCATTACAGTAGATACTGAGGTATTGATGCATTCTCCAGTGAGATGTGTTCATGCTCACACCATTGTGCAAAAACTCTCCTTTTCCCTCTTACATTTGTGGTGGAGGGCTGTTTCACCTTAGTGATTTTCTCCACCCCTTGATGAAAGAACTATTTGTTATGAGGAGTTGTTTAATGTGATCCTGATTTCAACAACTCTCAATTGGAATGAAATGCCTCACTGCCATGACTGCTTAAAATGAGGAAATCTCTCTTTTCCCTTGGGGTTTCAGCCACTATACTTATGTGGTCACTTCTCTTACCTTCTCTATCACCTTCATAAAAGGTGTGTTGGACGGTGAGCAAGTGCATGCAAACCATTCCAATCTATGTAAAGAGTATTGACTGCCCAAGTCATCCGGTCCACGGCTGATGAGACAAAGATTGGGAGTTTTGCAATCTCTTTGTTGCCAATTGATCCACAAATGGTTGATGTAGGCAGATATATGCAAGTGAAAACTACAGGATGAAGTTTCCATTCTGCTGTAATAGCTGATTCTTCTAGGACAGTGAGTCTGCTAATACCTGTAACCAGCCTAGAATATGATGAACATGGCCATGGATTTGTCCTTGAAGTCATCAGCTTAGAAATTCCCAAAGAATGCAAAGGTCTTGGGACTTTGTTCCCCCTTGCCTTCCAAGATAATTAACCACAGAATGAGAACGTCCTTCCATGTAGATTCTCCTGACACCAACGGAATGCTCTTGAATGGCTTTAATCACAATAAACAATCCTGAGTGAGCCACTGTACACATGGAATGATGGAAGGAGATACGCAACACAGTCTATTTTGCTGGAATCCATATATACTGTCAACCCAAAGGTTGTACCAACAAGGAACCATCCAATGAAAACCAAGTGAAGTTCTCCCATTCCTGTGATGAGACTTCTGTTTGTTCCATGGAGCAAAGTTTCAGCTGCCTTTGGGACAACAATATGGCCTTATAAATAGACAACTTAGGACAATGATGTCTACAACTGCATTGAGTAAACCATGGTGATGAATGACTCTTGGGCAGAGAGATGGTTCTTTGCAAGAATGTAAGCTGTTGACTATGCTGGGTTCATAATAGGAACTGGACACAAAGGCACTAACAGACCAAAGAGTGGCACGCAACTGTCATGATACCATACCATATGTCTCTACCCACCGGATTTTTTTTTTCCCAGTGCGAGTTTGTGTACAGATGTGGGGATGGAATATGTGATATTATGATTGAAATCTTCATTTGGGTTTGGAATTGACAGTGAGCAATCCATATCTGATGGCATCTTGAGAAATCAGGATAGAATGATCCCCCTTCTCCTACACTGATTCTTGACAATCCTGGCATATTAGTTGTAATGGATCTTCAGAAGAGTTGCCACCATGTCAAGTAGATACTGTGGCACAAATGGGGTGAGCTAGGTGCTTTGTGGCATTATGGGTAGACTGAGCCATTAAGAGTGCAACTGCACTGATGTCGGGATGGCATATGGGACGTTGATTGATGTAAGCTGGCCCATAATTTAACATAACAGGCAGGCCTGGCTTCATTATATACCTCAGTCAGATTAAGGTGTCAGAGCTTGATAGTGATGGAACAGGAAAACTGTATCCTCCATTACTTTATCAAATCCCTTGTGTTGGTAGTGGGTCACAAGACAAAAACAGTCATAATGCACTGTGCAAGATGGCATACGAGGTGCTTACTGACAAGAAATTCACCATTTCCATGGCTGCATTGCATGTTTAAGTCAGCCATTCAGCCTAAAAGTGATAACAGCAGAAGTTTGTTTAGTCTATGTTCATTAGCATGTTAACAATGATGGAAATTTGGACCCAGCTATTGACAGACGAGGAGGAGAGTGAAACTCTGGTGGCAAAAAGCACAAGCCTTTCTCAAGGGATGCTTGGAAGGCAGATTTTTCTCAGGTCTAGCAAAGACATGGAGCTCGTGAACATAATTTGTCGTGTCTAGGTGAATGCGGCAATGCAGATGCCCCATGTGCAAAACTTGAGGACTGTTTAAAGGTGTATCCCACCATGCTAGCAAAACATCCTGATTGGGATTTGATTACTAAGCATGTGCTTCTTTTGTGTGACAAATGCATGAGAATGCAGCGACTCCGTATCCTGTGTACTGGGGCACCAAACTTGGCACTCAGTGCAATTAGTGACCTGTGGTGAATCCTTTAAGTGCTTTGTATCATATAATAGGCACAAAGGCCTTACATCTTTTGGCCTAAATGACTGACTGTGGTAATGACCTGTTGCAATCTGAGATGTACAAAAGGGTCCAGTTTTGACAGAACTGTGCTATTTATCTTTTATGAAATTGTGCAGTTATTTGTGTTGAGACAGGTTATGGGATATCAGATCCACAGATCCTGTACACAGAACTCAAATAAAGACTTTGTCTTTTGAATTAGATCAACTGTGATAGTGACCTGTTAAGATATGAGATGTATGGCTGAGTCCAGTTTTAATTGAACAGTGCCATTTAATCTTACATGACACTGTACAATTATTTGTGTTTCAACAGGTTTGGTGATATTTCATCTACAAAACTTGTCCTTACTGTTGTGCATGACAATATCTGAGTAAGTCTGTTTTAATCTCGACTTCACTCCAATATAGTTAATAAAGGTCTATTGTCATTGGCCTATAATGTACAATCGACTGTGGTGGCAAGATAAGGAAACTCTAAATGGTTACTAAATAAAGGCTATCTTTTCATGGCAAAGGCTTGAGAGCAAAATGAAGTAACATCCCATGGGGGCTCTGTCATTTGCAGTCAGTGTCTTGTGGCAATATGTGGGCTCTGGGCAATATGTAATCATAGCCATATGGTATAGTCCAGTTAATAAGGCAGAACAGAACCATCATACTTGTATGTGAATTGTGAGAACTCTGACTGCAGAGAGTGTGTTACTTGGCATGAGTATAAATAGGAACTGAAGTATTCACGAGCTTTGTCACCAATAGTTCTTTCAAGAGATCATTCTATCTGCAACCTAGGTTGGGCAGATAACTTTCTAGCTAACAGTTTAAGCCTGGGAGGGTTAGTAGTTCTCCTAGGGCATTATGATTGGGTAACAATATCTGAAGAAAGTGGGCTACCAAAATATCTCATGGACTATCACTGCCTTCTTTCTACATGTAGTAGCTCAATGGACTACCACACATATTAGAGATCTGTCCACCCTGAGGAGGGGATATTTACCTTGGAGTGAGGACTAAGCAATGCAAACAGTAGCAAGTAAAGTTTTAGTGCTATAAAACATTAATTTTCTTCGTGTCTGAAAAACCAAAGATTATTTTTTTGGTCAACTTTTTGCATATTTGTTCTCTCTGGATCTAAACTTACCACTTGATATAATGATGTTACAATTACACCTATTGTTGCAAATATAATGCCAATGAGGTTGAATTTTACATCATAGAAGGAATTCAGAAAGACACCAACTGCAATTGGAACCTGTAAATAGAACACATTCAATGTGAGAAATGAACATATCTCATAAGGAAAGGAAACATAACAAAATACATTATAATCTGATGATGGGAACTTGACTGATCAAATGAGTTTATTAACAAATGTTTTCTGCAAAAGCAATTGATTATCAATCACTATTATTCAGTAAAAAAGTTTAAAATAGACTCAGTCTCAGAATAAAACAGTCATACATTTTTCCCAATGCATTAGCAGTATCAAGTTTAGTGACTTTGCATAATCATTCTAACTTAATCTTACTACAGTATGGTTGGCATTTGTATCTCTCTTCAATGTGAATTAAATGTGAATCAATACAAGTTTTCTGTAAAAAATGAACCCAAAGTAATATGTTTTCTGTTACTGAAGTTTTACATATCATTTGACTATACATTTTCAACTAATATATGCCTTAAAATTTTGAAAATTCATCTCAACTTTAAACTTCAATGAGAATTAACATTTGTTATTATATATTCAACAGCTGGGAACAGGAATATTAAATATTTTCTAAGTATATTTCTTACCATAAATTTTGAATGCTCTAAACTCTAAGAATGAATCAAGGCAGAGAGTTTTCATATGAGTAACTTAAATCTGCTTAAAAAATGCATGCCTGCTTATTGTTTATTCATTGAACCCACACATACTCCCAGCCATCTTAGAGCCACAGAACCATATTTTGAGAGAGGATGAAACACTGTACTGATTTACAAAGCATGTATAAATAACAAGCAGCAACAATAAGATAAGACATGACAAGATATGATAAAGTAATATTTATTTAATCTGCATGATTAACAATTAAACATGTGCTGTAATGAGCACATTACTAAAATTATATAAAACATGAGTCCCTCAAAGGAACTAACACTTTACTGTCATAAAGAAGTTTCAGGAATTCAAAACCACAACTTCCCTGACTCTGATACTTTCTGCAATAACAATATTTTCAAATTTGTGGTGCCATATTGGTGTCAGATTGGGACCATTTTCATTTAGGACCAAGTTGATATCATCAGAAGTATTTTGGTTGAAACCTCATTTTGATATGACCAACCTTTCAAGAGAAGTGACAAAAAAAGATGGCCATCACAGAAGCCATATTGGATATATGCTTCATTTAAGATCAACTAGGTATCATAAATCTATCTGTAAAACCCCAAACTGATATGGTCATCCACTTTAAATATTTTCAAGATTGCCACCATGGTCACTATTCTGAGTTCACTTTGCATCATTTTCATTTGGGACCAAGTAGACACCAAAACGAATCTGCTAATAAAAACCCCTACATCAAAATGACCTTTCATTAAGGAGTAGCAATAACATGATACTGGACATCAGATTGGCACCATTTTAATTTTGGACCAACAAGACTACTTAAGCAGTCTTCTGGTGAAAATCCCATGTTGATATGACTTTTTGTTTGCTGGAGTAATGATAAAAGGATTATCAAGATGGATGCAATGGTGGCCATATAGGAAATCTGATAGTCACCATTTCAGTGGAACAAAGAGACATCATCAGAAGTCTTTTAGTGAAAACCCATGCATTCAACAGCTGTTGACCTCAGATCAGAATGGTGACACTGAAAAGCAGCAGCACACAAAGGCAAGAGTAATGCATCTAACCAATCCAGTTTCTGGCCAAGCATCAGTCAGTTCCAGTGATATAAGCCTCACTAGATAGTTAAGATACAGAGCTTTTGTCTATTTTGTGATGTTGTTTTCCATACATGTGTCAGCAGTTTAGTTCAGTAGCCACAGTTGTTCTGGTGTGTCAGAGATTAATACTAATGAGGGAGTGTTCTACAGGATTTAATACCATTAACTATCATTCTTTTAGCACAGTATTACTAATGATATGCATATGTGTAGCTCAGTGAATTTTGATGTCAGCATCTCAAAAAAAGACCAAATTAACTAAATTGTTTCATAGATGAATGATTTCAACTCTATTTGTATCAACATATAGAACATGACTCATTCAGTACATGCTGAAAATGAGTGGTATGTTTATATGTATTCTGTCATGTTTAATTCTTAGTTAAGGAAGAGTCCATTTTTGATATAGGACTTGGTGCTTATGGGACCTGTCGCTTGCCACAAGTAAATAAACAAGATCTAGAATTCTTTAAACTAAATTTTTACCTAAGGTCTATTTATTGTCCAATGAGTAGATACTTTTAAATGAGCAGTTATGAGCCTTTACATGCTTTAGGTAAACAAGGTGTCTACTCATTAAACAATGGGGTGTTTTCACAGATGTCATGATTGTATACACAAATACCCACAATGAAATTTGCGTGCACCTTGCACCACCATTTTGAGACCCAACAAACTTTTATCAAAATCAGTCATCATCTATATTGAAGATAATAAGCTGATATAATGGTTGATAAGGATATTCACATAATTGATTATACTTCAAAATAAGTGCCCTATAGCACCAAATTAAACATAAAACAGGTAGTTCCCTTGCTTATATCAAAAGACAGAGAAGTGAAGTCTAACTGCAATCATGCATATTGCTATCAAACAGCAATGCAATCATTTTTTTTACAAACAGATAATGCTGACACTTTTTAAATATATTTTGATATTCCTGTCCCTAAGCTTGTTATTTTGAAAAAGTATTCCAAACAGTGATCTTCGTGATATAATATCAGTTATGGAAATAAAATTTCATACCATATGTATTATGCCAGAACTTATAGTTAAAAATACTTTTCACAAAAACAAGTGCTTGTGCCAAAGACAGCTCACAAAAAAACTGATTTTAATTAGTATGGTCAAATATTGTAGTGGAGCCCCGAGTGGCCGAGTGGTCTAAAGCGCTGACCGT
>QKMX01004834.1:0-11626 GCA_003401595.1 Venustaconcha ellipsiformis
ACAACAACAACAACAACAACAACAACAACAACAATGAAATTGGTACACTTGAATAGCCAGTATGGCTACCATCATGACCGTCTTGAAAATCATTCTGTCACTACTTCACAGCGGATGGTCACATCCATGTTGTAAATAGTCCTAAATTAAAATAATGATCTGGCATCCAACATAGCTACCTTGGTCATCATCTTGAAAATCTGGCATAGATGGCCAATTCTGCATGGGGTTTTCACTAAAAGACTGCTCACAATGTATAAATTGTCCTGAAGGAAAGAGTGCCAATATGAACTCCAAATATGTCTGCCACAGCAGCTATCAGGAAAACAATTTTATGACTTCTCATCCTGAAAGGGTGATTGTATCATTATGGAACTTTCACTTAGACACTTCTTGTGTGAGTTGGTCCTCTATTCAAATTATGCTGATCTAACCAACAAAATGGCTGCTTTGATGGCCATTTTGAAAATTATCTTAGGATACTTCTCCAGAGCAGATGGCTGTATTGACATGTCTTTTTTAGTAACATGCTCTCATAACATGCAAGTGTTAGTGTTTCAGAATAAAAATGATGCTGATATGATCTCCAATATGGCAGTCACATTCTTTTTAACACAACTCCTGGAATCAATTGAGACATTAATTTTTGGTCCTGAAAAACAAATGGGACAGAGCTGTCAGCTAATGTGTATGTGCTTTTTGAAACAATGATTGAAAACCCAACTTACTTGTCCTTGGGGTAAAAACAAAGGTCATTACTTATTGAGCTAATGAGCAAAGTAACTTTTAAATGTAGAAATTAATTTTGACCAGACTTTGCTTTACTTTGTTATTTAGTAAAACAATTTTATTTGTAGCACACTGACATTTATTTCAAGGTCAGAAGTCTTGACTTGGATTTTTTGTTTTTGTTGGTTTGTGAAAACAACAAAACAAATAATTTTGAATGTATTTCTACTAAGCTTGGTTTAGTTATATACCTGAAGAATACTTTGAACTATGCTTGCTCTACAACTTGTTTTTATGCTACCCCCTCCCATATGAATTATGAATAAACTTAGGATGTGTTTACATCTTCACAGTATCTGAGATGAGTTTCATGTTCTTCTGCCTTAAATATTAGGTTTTAGGCCAAAGCTGTGACAGATTTCTGTGTACTTTTCTTATTGTGTGAACATGTTAACTCAAACATACAAGAAATATTTTATCACCAAATTTGGTAAGATTTCACAATAATATTGGATCTGATTTCAGTACTCTGCAGTTAAACAAAAGAAAGTAGGAGGAAAGAAAGGGAGTTCCTATGAGTACCTACAAATTTTTTTTGACCAGTAGAGCATCAGTTTCTTTGTTGGGTTATTGTTTTCATCTTCTACTCTACTTTGATTTTAGTTTGAAACCTTAAATTAAAATGATATGATGCTGGAATTGGTCAGGTGTCTGCATTTACCATAGAGCTAAACATTGCAAGAATGTTTTACTTTTGTTTTACTTTTGTTTGTGGGATTTTGATATTTATTCTATCATAAAAATAAATTGGAACTGTTTTATACATATATTGAAAAGATGTGATGAAATTGTATTACTTATGTATCACAGTAGTCAGAGATATTTATTTAACATTTTTTTTATTTGTAAACTGAGACATGTCAGTAACAATTTACACACAATTTTCTAACATAAATCATATACCATTTTCTTCATACTGATCTAAAATCTGTACATTTGTACTCAAGAGACTTTGATCATCTTTTAATATTGTCATTATAATACATCATTTACTTTTTTCAGAGAGGTGGAAAAGCCAGTCTATCATCCTCCACCTGCAGCCCCTCCACCACCGCCCCCACCAGAACCCCCAAAACGGTCATTGGCTTTTCCAATCTATTATGGAAACTCGCTTGTCCAAGAGATAAGGTATTTTTATCTTAAGTTTTAAGATTCATTGATGATATTAAAGGTATATTAAAGAACTGTAGTTTTCAGTGATGAGTTCAGTAGAGATTTTAGATGCATATTTAAAGAGTAATTTCAACTATATAGTGTGATGTGTCTTGAGAATTTTAATGATAAACCAATGAACTAAAAAAAGGCAAACTTACTTTTAATTAGTTATGCACAAATTTAAACTGAAACTCAAGTTCAGGAGCTACATATTCTCAATTCTAGTTTTTCATGACGGGTGAATTTCTAAAAGAGTGGTAATTCAAGACGGGTTTTAATGTAAAAGTTATTCCTTTCAGTGTAAATTTAAAGTTTCAATAATGAAAGTGTCACTCAAAGATTTCTAGATTAATCAGTTTTGGAGTTCATTGCTACCTGTCCTTTATTAATATCAACCCACCTGGAAGTGACTTTCAGATGGTTTTCTGCATAATCCAGACATTATTGGATTCAAAATACTTGCAGTTTAATGTGCTATAGTTCAATTAGGTTCCAGTTTTTGCATTATTATTTTTATTGTGCTTATATTGACTAGTTTTTAAGATCACTTACTAGACTTATCTGCTCAATATAACATAGCCTTGGATTCGGAAGATCTTGTTGTGAAATCCATGCTAATTGGAAGTCAGAAATGGCTGTCATTTTCTGATGGTGGCAGTGAAATCAACAGTTACGTTTTTCTTTTAACATTGTTCATTTACATTAATTTCCTAAACATCTTGACAGATTAATTCTATGACATGGTTGCTTGCCCCTTGTACCATGGGTCAAGATCCCAGTCATAGAAAATTTAAATTAACGTTTTGGTTCAAGTTTTACTTCACTTGAATTTCCTCAACCCTTGGTGGATTTTCTTCCCTCTTCAGATGAATTATTGTGAAGCTAGAACAATTCATTCAATGATATGCATGCTTTGATTTTAGAGTCAAGATCATAGTCTTATAAAATTTATGTTTAGGTTTTGGTTCAAATTATTTTCATATGATAATGTTTCAGAAACCCTTTGACCGAGTCTAATAATACATTGTATTAATCATTATACTTAGGACAAATCATGGCATGGCTAGAACATATCATTTTATGACATGCACACTTGACACTTTGATTTTGGTTTCAAGGTCATAGTCATAGAAACATTTCATTAAGGTTTGGTTGAATCTTTTCATTCACTTATATTTTCTAAACCCCACAGAGGTTTTTATTTATATTTGGCATGAATTTTTATTAAACTTAGACAATTCATTTAGTGACATGCATGTCTAACACTTTGACCTTGGTATGAAGGTCACGGTCATAGAAATTTTGTGTTACAGTTTTGGTTATCTCATTTGCTTATATTTCCTTAAACAATTGGTGGATTTTCTTCATACATGGAATGAATCATTATGAAGCTAAGATAATTTTTTCTGCAGCATGCTTACTCTTGCCTCATTGATTTTGGGGTCAATGTCTCAGTCAGAAAAAATTTTGCATTCAGGTTTGTGTTAAATTTAGTTAACTTCTTTATTTTTCCTAACCTACTGTGATGGCTTTTGTTCATACAAATTGAGATGAGTTATGAAGCTAAGACAGTTAATTCAGTGACATACATGATATCCCCATTTGACTTTGGGTTCAAAATCACACACTTTACACCAGTGCTTTCATTGTGGGCTCTGCAGTGCATGCAGATCGATCCTGATCTTTTTATGAAACTTTTTTCATAAGGGATCAGTCTCTTTATGCACAGTTATAACCAAGCTTGTCTTTTTTCTTGATACAAATCTGTGGACATTTTTTTCTATGTTCTAGATATCTAATGAAGGTTGGCTTTCATATTGCATCTTTTGTGTTAGCAAAGGTTTCATACCACATACATATGAACTCTTGGTATGTACAATGCAAACACCTGTGCATATCACCAAGCCAGCTGACATGGTTTACTTAAACCAATCAAATTAACTGTCATATGTACAATAATATCTGGTTTTTCATAATAACAGTACGGATGACTGTTATATATTGATCCAAAGCTATATCATTTGATTTTATTGGTTGAAAATAACACACCTCTGTCATAAAGAGTGTACCTGCAAATTTATGTTACAATACTTCTATATAGGAATTTGTTCCCTATGCATGCCAGAGTTTTGCAGGAGGTGGAGACATGATCAGATAATACATGACTACTAAAGTTGGCTGTCATGTGTTTCAGTGCAATTCGCCAGGCATACCTGCAAAATGGTGGAAATGATCCGGACATCCTGGCCCAGATGGCCCAGATGTTGGCAGAGGCTCAAGCCATTGAGGATCAACTGAAAAGGAGCCAGGATGTCAAACCAAAAACCCAGAAAGGTATTGGCTGTACCTCCAGCATGTAGATCAATTTATATATATTATGTTATTTTTACAATATGTATGGTATAGTTTCTAGAAAGACTAAATAAGGTATTAAGATCAAGCTAATGCAATTGAATTTGACATTCAGTATTGTTTCTTTTTGACTGGTATGTCAAGGATTAAATATATACCAGAACTACTTTCTTCCTCCCCATGATATTTCCTATCAAGGAAAATGTACAATAAATTAACTCATGTTCTTTCAAAACAAAGGGGAAAAGCTGTGGTCTAATTACTTTCCAATGCTGATGATTTCTGTTGAAAAAAAGAATTTGAATTCCATGTCAGGATTTTTCTTTGGATGATAAAAATGTAAAATTGGCAAAAGTGAAATAAAATCATGTACTTGTACACCAAAGGAACCCTGCAATTCAAAACATTTATATTAGCTACTAATTCTCATTCTTCTACTTTTAATTATAGTTGAGTTTGATAGATATGACTACATAAAACACATGGCTATCTTATGCAAGTTTTCATTATTTTCTGGTTTCATGCTTTATGGAAAACTGATGCTTATCAAAATTACATGAATATTAACCCATGACATTAACATTGTAGCAAACCATATGATAAATAACAGAAGCAAGAATTGTAAACCAGTTTTTATATGGCAGAATTTCTTAGAAACAAAGCTTTGCAAATTTTCAGCTTTCCAAGGAAAATTTTGAGTCACATCAAAAAATTATTTTGTTTTGAGGCAAAATTTTAAGTTAACAGGCTATTTTTTTTATTGAGTCAAGACAACATCCTCTCAGTATTAAATGATACTGACTAGCCCTTTATTGTTTACTTTTGATGCAGTAGGCCATATCAGCTTCTATATACAAAGAGTTACAATGTTTGATAACTCATATGAGACTACATGACAGTGGGACATAATGCTGGCCATTTGGGTAAACTTGATGGGGTTTCATTAAAGACATGAAAATGAGGTGAATTGCATAAAAAAAATCTTGTACTTAGTGTCCAGCTTTTATCTCTTTCAGTAAGTAAATATCAGGCATATTCACAATAAAAATTTTGAAATAGTTTTTAAGTTATGTTTTACTATTCAACTCCACAGCTTTCAAAAACCATATTCACTGTAAATATAATGAGTCATATATCTTCTTTGATAGAGAAAAAAGACTACTCATCACAAGTCAGCATGCTGGAGATGGAGAATGAGCGGCTCCATCGAGAGTTGTTACTGCTGCAGGAACAGAATACCTTGGCAAGGGACAGGCGGAAGACGGACAAAGAAGGTAGGAAACCACCAGTTGCTAGGAAACCAAAGTTACCACAGTCTGATTTAAAATATTCTAAAAATGTAGCTGATGGGATTGGTAGAGGGATGACTTTTTCCTATAATGAGGTTAACAGGCTGGTTAAAAGAGAGACAGAGATGGGCAGGCCACACACTGATAACCAATTTCAGAAAGTCCCTTCACTAGCATTGGATAATTTTATTGGTTTTCCAGCTGGTCAAGCAAGAGAAGACTTTAGCAAACAACAGGCAGATGCCACTCAGGGTGAACAAGAAAATGTACCAAAATCAAATCAAAGGACAACAGGCAACACTTTAAATGTTGGTAACCTAGCTTTTGAAAATACAAATAATACAAAAAATGTGAAGAGAAACTATCTAACAAATATTAATTATCCTGTCCCTCAGCAACATGAACTTCATGGTACAAAAAGTGCAGCTCAAAGCTATTTAACAAAACCACCAGTAGCTACAGTTTATCCACTAGAAAGAATGGACCAAAGCAATTTACGGCTTAGCATTGACAGACAAGCTTTGAATCCAAATGTAAAATCAAAGCATGAGGAACTTCAACAAACAGAGAATCATGATAAGCAAGGTCAAACAGTTATTCACAATGTCACCCACTTTTTTGATGAATACAGATCTTTTAATGAACGGTCAAAACATAATAGAGTCCAGGTCAAGGACAGTAATTTATCAAATTTGAATAGAAAATGGAGGAAAATGAAGCTGAGGGATAATAAAAAGAGAGATGGAAAATATGGTGATAGCACAAGACCTATCAAAGATCGGAAGCTAGAAGTTCCTCCATTAGACCTTGAAGGCCTCCAGGATGTGGATTATAGAAGAAAGCAATCTAGGAGAGATGAACCTCAAAAGTCTTCATACTCAGAAAAGATTAAAAAAGAACCTAACCATAAGTTACACAGTAAGAAAGAGATGGCAAATACTGGTAGGCTTCAGAAAATGTTACGCCGGAGAAGCAATCCTGAGCACAGATTAGATCAAGTGGGAGTTCATAATTATCAAAAGTACAAGGATCAAAGAAATGATCGAAATTTAACCACAAAAACAAAAAGCCATTATGCAGCAGAAGAAAGAAAAAGCAATCATCTGATGCCTGTACAGAAAAGTTATTCAGAAGATGATATTTTACGAAGGCTTAGGGCTTTAGAAGCATTAGAAAGTTTGAATATGTCTCTCCTACCTGATCATCACAATTCCCACAGTCAGATTGATAGGTCACCCAACTTAGCACAGCTAACCATCTTGAATCGGGATAGACCAAGGCACAATAGGACTAATGAAAACCAGTTAAATTCAGGAGAACAGGAAAATGAGACTAATCACCAAAATGAGGTGGGACAAACTGAAAATGTGACCAGTTATCCACAAAATGGAATGACTATTATAGCTCATCGCAACAAACATAAGCTGCCCGGAAACCTTGCATATGAAAGCGTGACGATTGAGCAGAAGGACAGGGCAAATATAAATGGACCTGATGCTAAGGTTACAACTGTAACTTATAGAGAGGAAAGAATCCGAGAGAAATCCGCATGATAATCTTGCCTGTATAGTGAACAAACTTCTGATATCAAAGAAAAATTAATCATAATCAGATCATTTACTATATAATTTATGATTTCTCCCACATGACAGTAGGAAAATTTGGATTGTGTCATACTGTAAACAAGACATATTTTATTGAGAAGGCAAGCTGCTTATCCAAGCTAGAAATAATATGCATAAAGCCAATGCTTCATATGCCATCAGAGAATCAGTGAAGGTGAAAGTGAGTTAAGGGTGTTTTATAGCCGAGGATTGTGTTACATTGTATAAGTAATTGTCTGACTATAAAGTGGTGGAGAACTAGTGAGACTCTTAGTTACACATGTTATTATTCAATATGTATTGTTATAGGGAAATAGAACATTTCAGGAAAGCACCCTTTTTTTGCAACTGCTCATAACAGTTAATTTTGGTAATATATAAACTGTAATATATAAACTCAGTAATTCATATCACAAGAAATATGATCATAGTTTATTTGCCTTAAATTTAATGCAGACAATTTAAGAAATTAATTCTGAGTTTTTGCTTCTGACAGTTTCCCATTTCTTTAATTAAAAATAGAAATAATGTCAAGTATTTGGCTATCAATCAGGAGAAAAGCATTTTAAATGATGTCATCTTATTTATCAGACTCAGAACTGAATAGAGGTAACTTGATCCCTGTCTTTTCAAAAATACAGCTACATTAGAACACTGTTATATGTACCAAATTTTCTAATATGTAACATGAATCCAAATGTAAACTGTACAGACTCTTATTACATACCCATTTAATTTTGCGTAGCTAATCTGCTGTTTGATACAGATGTACAGTCCATATTTCTATAATTATACAGAGAATGGTACTATGTTGGAGTTATTACTAATATTTGAGAACAGATATTCTGAGACATACCAAATCAAACTATTTTTCAATTTCATTCAAACTTTAGTTAACACTTTTAGAAAGTGTGAAAGAGTGGGTATGTAATAAAATACAAAACTGCATTGGTGTTTTTCTTGCAAGATGGGAGAAAGAACTCATTTGACATGGCATATGAATCCATCAAGACATGAAATGACCTCTTATCCCTATGCCGTATCAAATGCATTTTCTCTGCCTACATGCAGCAAAATACCTATGTAGTTTTGTTTATATATCTGATGTCAGACAATGGGCTGGCATATTAGGGTCCTTACAGGTTTGCTTACAATCATATATAAAATGAACAGTACACTCTGAAAGCTGGTGTATGATGGCAGATCTGCACTAGTTTGCATTTTCGGTAGTTGGATGTGCATGATACATAAGTAAATGTGGTACATGTTAGAATGCCAGTGTTGACTTCGTATTTCTGGAATACTGTTCCATCCTGCCATGTTGATGACCCAGCTTCATTTATTTGCATGCCAAAATATGTATTGTGGAAAATCTTCTGCTAGAAATGGTGTTGGGTTTGTTTTTTTTTCTTCTTCTTTAGATTATCATTTTGCTGTTGTTGTTGAGAGAATATGAAGTTTTACTAATGGAGATTTTAGATTTAGTATTTTAATAATATCTGAATTATATATCTTTAAATTTATTAATACAGACATGACACAAATATCTTTTAGTTTTAGGCAATCCTTACAATGTTTTGCTTAATGTCTTTTGATGCAGATATTTAATGGAGTTTGCTTTTTTTCTGGCTACATGATCTTAAATAAATGTAAACAGTTGATATTGGCAGTTATGCAACAAAGGTTCCTCTGATTCCAGCAGAGAGATCAGTTGCAGTAGGTTTGACAAGTCAATAGATTCCAAAATTTTGAAGAATGGCTTTAGTATCCATGTGACTGGTTTAATATTTATCATGAAGTGGTAAACTTCAGTGAAACCCTATTATAACAAATTGGTTGGGGTCCACATTTTGCTATGCATCATATCATGCAATACCCAGCCAACTGAACAAAATATTGCATGTGTATCCACTTAGCGATACAAGACCAACAGGAGTGGGTGGGAGGTGGTGGTGGTACAAAATTAAGTAAATTAGTGCTGCAGTTACTAGCTTGTTGCATATTAATAATCAATACTTAAAAACATTTATCATATATTTTATTTGTGTGGAAGAGAACAATTCATTGGTACATACATGTACAGTTATAAGAAAATTGGCAATTGATGTGTAGAGTATGTGTACTTAGCAGCTATGCCATTTTATCCATAATAGTAATTCTATTGAAAATATGTATAAAGAAGCATCATTTCTTGACATTTTTTTGGCTAGACTCCATTCAAATCCAGAGAAGTAATTCTTGTTAATACACTCACACTAACTCAGGAAACACTATTATTTAAAAAAAAATGATATTTGCTGAACATTGCCAAAGGGTATAATAATTTTAACTGACATATAATGAATAAAGCAGACATTGTGTTTTTGTAAAGTTAAGCTTGTATTTAGGCTTGACACACTTTAATTAAAATTCTTACAGGAGGTTAAGGCTATTGACCTTGTAATAAAATACAGATTAACAAATCAACAGGTGTGTATAAGATATATTTAACTGCCCCAAACCATGTTTTTGAGTAAACTATTTAATTTCATTGGTGAAGAGGGATCTTAAAAACGGGTGAGTCATTCTCTGAAAGAGAGTTGAAAAATGAAATAAAATCAACCCTATATTCATTGAAATTTGGGTTTATAGCTGTGACTTTGCACTACTGCAGAGCAAGAACAGGCAGTTTGTTTTGATTTGTAAAAGCAAATCCCTCCAACTTCAATAGTTTTGTTCCAGGCAAGTGTTCAGCAATAGTACAGCTATTCTTGTACCTTGAGCATCAAAGTAACATGTAACCTTGCATATCAGAGTGATTTTAAGCTGCATTCTGCATTTCTGACTCAAAAACAATAAAAAGAATTAAGATGAATGGGGGGGTTGTTTATGTTTATGTGGCAATTACTAAAACATATCCTAACAGTTTGGGTGATAAACAGGTGTGAACCAAAGTTGGTAGAGCAGGTAATGTTTTCTCTTAAATAGGTAGGTAAATTAATTGATTTGTATATTCCAGTGAGAAACATTCTTTTAGACCACTGTATTGTTCCATGCTTGATTGTATATGCCTGTGGACTGAACAAATATCTGTTGGCTATTGTTTACCCTGAATTGAGCAACAGTTGTACACAGAATGCATTGAAGTCAAACATAAACAAGACTTAATTGCTTTCTTGTTGATGATTATCAATTATCAACTTTTTAATGAACTAACTTATTTCAAAACTAAGTAAGAAACAATAATAAGATAATTTTTTTCTCAAGAATACAACATATCTTGCCAAATTAAATACACATCTTGCCAAATTATTAAATCCCTGTATTGCCAAGTTATTAAGTTGAACTCTTTTTTGTAACATGGGATTAAGCTTTGTAGTACTTCAGGACATTTTTTAAATTGTTGTTATATTTTGTAAGCCATGCCACAATCATGCAATATTTTTATATTTATGTTATATTGAAGCGTGTTATAGTCAGACTTTACAATATTTATGATTCCATCAGAATTTTTAATTTGAGCTTGCAAATGGATTTAGTTCAATAAATAGCTAGTGCAACATTTAAGTAAATGAACTTTCACCTTGAACTCTTTTAAAGTAAACTTCCTATCATTTAAGTCATTACCATGGTATATCGGTTATGCAAAAAGTTTAGAAAAAGGAATTGAAAAATAATAATATTTACTGAGGTATTTTTATAATTGGAGAACACATTAAGTTAATTCAATTTAGTGTAAAATATAGAAAATTATTGGTGAAATATTTTTCATTGTTTTTATTTGTATATTTTTAAATCGAAAAACATATACTTATATTTTCACATGTGAACAAGATTTCCCATCATGCCATGCAACACTTGGTTGTGTGTGTCTTCAAAAGTTGTATTTTCAGCAAGAAAAATAATAATTTTATGAACATTGAGCAATAAATGGAAACTGCAGTTACAACAATATTTGAATTGCCACCACTGGTTTCTTTGCAAATCTATATCCATTCAACAACCTGGGCTTGCTTTTGTGGTCAGATAGGGTAAAATAGTTTGTAGAGTATCAAAAGTGTAATTGATCACAACAGATTAGATTATCCTAATACCACCATTCTCTTAAATCACTGATACTTTTATAGTATCAGCCAATATATCAAATTAAAACTGAGATGGACTTATGACATGGGTGGTGGAGATTGTGTTATGAAGAGTGAATTTAATTTTTAAATTTTAACTTCAGAAGCAAGTCTGATATACAAGAACAACAAAATCATGTGTAATTTTCAACTATATTTTATTTTATGGTACAAAAAAGAACATTTTAAGTTGTGGTTTTGTCACTTATTAAAATGTTTTTTGTACCACACAATTTAAATATATCCAGTAAGTATTGTCCCATTTTTAAAATGTTTTGAAAATATCCTCTCCTAGTGTATTGTTTTCAGCTAGAAAGATATGTGTAGCATAACA
>QKMX01004872.1:0-11500 GCA_003401595.1 Venustaconcha ellipsiformis
AGATAGATAGATAGATAGATAGATAGATAATTAGATAGATGTGACCAAATCTATTTCAATGATCCAATGAAAAAGTTATTAAAATAAATATCGTTCGTGTAAATAAATGTTTTTCTTGAAAAAACAAATACGAATGCATAAGACTACGATAGCAGTTACACTCGTCAATGAAATATAAACATTAATATCAACTCTTAAAGAATTTAATTGCGAAATTTGTCTCTTTCTACTATCCGCTATTGACCAGTAGAAGATGTGCTCAATGTCAATCACACTAAAATAATCTTTGCTACAGTTTGTACTACATTGTTAAATAGATGATATATTTGTCTTTGCCGTTGTATGTTCGAAAAATGTCCCGTCCATCAATTTGTTTCAGTTTCCCCCATCAAATTTATTTTTACATTTTGAACAGTATACTACATACATCATAACTTCATATCATGTGAAATACTTTTCTTAATTTTAAGACATTGTTTTTTCAAGATTGTTTTTTACTATGTCTGAATTAATTACAAAATCTTGCAGTTTACAACCATTTTATTCACTCTTAGAACAACCTGGTTTGTTTATCGCCGGTGTTTCGATCTCATTAAAATGCCCTATATGTTCTTATTTCGTTTGTATGCTGTAATCAAAGTGTATAGTCCAAATGCTTCGGGGAATATTTTGTTGCAAATCACTAAAATTTCTCTCGCATTGTTTGGTATAGAGGCTGATCGGCTTTTGAAATGTAAAATGAAAGGTATTTTTTCTTGTACTCTTTTTGCAAAGATGTATTTTTTCTAATGCCTCAAATTTCATTTTCCTATGTTCTCTGATTGCATAACAAAAGTATTATTCATCATTGCAAATCTGGTGGAACCACATTATCTGGGATTTACCTATCCACCTGAAAGTATTCCGTGCATGAAAACTATTTTTACGTGGCAATTAACTTGTGTAAGTTTCATTGAATTACACTGGTGTCCAGATATTCTCTCTTTGCAGACATATATCAGTTTTACATTGTTAAATTAAAAAATTCGACACCTTTTTCACTACTTTAGTTTTAATTTTATTTAATAAATGGTGGTTACTTATCTAGTTAAGAAACTCTTTCGATTCTTATTCCGAATGGGTCCAAACGAAGAAGACTAGATTAAATAGTAGCTTTGGTGTCTTAGCAAATATTTATTTTCCCATTCCCATAATTACTTGCTTAAAATGGAACAGACTTCTTTCCGATGGACAGTCGTATATGACAGTGACCGCAAATAAGCGACTTAAATCCAAATTACGTCGTCATAGCTGAACCCTTGTTTTTTGGAGATACACTTTTTCATTAAAAACAGATCGTTTCTTTAAAAACAAATTTTCAGTAAATTAAACATTTGATCATTTGGACACGGATAATCAAACATCATCTTTTACAATCACTCCAAACCATGATCATGATGGATGTTAGTGAAATGTTATTAATATATACTGCAACAGGAAAATTGTTTCGGAGGTTTTATTGCACTCAGTTTTTCCAGAAAATTATTTGAATCGTTAACATATGAAAACTGTTAGAGCCAAAATGTTTAAATAAAAGCCAATTTATTTGTCAGTAAGCTCAGTCTCACCTGAACAATCTCGAAAACAATGGGCCTACCTGGCGGAAATTCACTTGGCGTGGTCTTTTTCTACAGGTTTGTGAATTTTAGGAACAAGATATAGATACCTTGTTTTTGAATTATTCGGAATTAAGTAGTAGAATTACCTTCTGTTCAAACGCACATTAAAGTGCTTTTCCTAGCTCATTTCTGACTTACAATGCCTTATCATTATAACTGGTTATCACTGAGGCCAGTAATATTCGAAATTATTAATTGTCGCTCCGCTTTTAAAACATAATATTCTAGGCAAATAACAGCAATGCTGTTTCCATTATCTGCCTTCTTTATTAACAAAGATTTGTTTTGTTATAAATTTTGCTGTTGAGGTAATTTCTGATATACTAAGGTTTAATACTGAATAAAAGCTTCAGGCTTGCTTATGTTTCTAATGTCTTGAATTAAAGTCTGTTCATCTCTGGCACATAAGCTGGCTCACATTGTGCTTTGAATTTGGATTCATGAGGCTGCTTATTTCATTTTTGATTTACCTAGTAGATGAAATGAAATTTTGCCAACAAACGCTTGTAAAAATCCTTTATATCCTCGTTCAAAATATCAGCATTCTTTTCGTTCCCACTATATCCAATAACGTTTAGTGGACAAATCTGGAAGCAATTTTCAACATTTGCGTCCAGCCTAGTGTCCATTCACAGTGAAACACATTCTTGTCAAGTATATCAAATTCCATCCTGGGGGACACAATCATTTTGATGTCGACCTCAATCAAGAAACAATATTATGTACATCATGAGAACATCTAGGACTATTTTCTTGGAAAAGAGATTTATTTCCAAATGTTGACTCTAAGTGTTAAAGATTTTATGCTCTTTACGTTTATCTTGCATCTTATAATATATGTTTGGAAGAATAGAATCCTCTCTACCTTGTAGGTATTAAAGTTTCATTATTTGGAAAGGTTTGCAATTTTTATATCTATATTGTTAGAGCGTAACGTTTGATTGGCACCATATAGCCCGAATTTCGATACCGTGTCATTAACTACTAATAGATGTATGCATCTGATTATGCATCAGCATATAAAATCGAAGCAACTATCAGCAACACCAATGTTTGGCTAATTAGCCATATCTGCTTGGGAGTAAATTTTATCTTAGCTAATAAATAAATTAATATGGCATCAGCAAAGAGTAAAATGATACCGTCCTGTTTTTTGTTTGTTTGTTTGTTTATAGTTTTAAAAGACCGACACCTTGATGGATTTGTATGTGACAAATAAAACCGATATGAAATTCATATTAAATGAACATACTCCACAAAGAAGAACAGTGTAGTTACCACAAAGTGAACGAATACCAAGAACTGATTAGATCATGCAAACGTATAAAAATATTACAAGAGTATAAAAGACTTACGTGGAACTTCACTGAGAGCCTCCAAGACGTTTGGCCCTAGACGAGAGGCATTGACACACAAGACAATCAGCGGCATCGTAGACGTAATATCTTTAGGTTTGAAGAGCTTCAAAATTTTTAGCTTCCCTCTACGTTTGTTGGACGCATGACTTGTTATTAACTGACTTAGGCTGTCGATAATGTCTTGTCGAAGATTTACGTTTTCGGGAATGTAAAGCTGGACACTGAATTCCTTACCTGCAAATAACACAGCACGAACAAATAGATATATAGATAGATTTGATGATATTACATTTGACAATTAATAGATTGTATTCATATTTCTATCTTACCATCTTCCTACGACCTCTCTCTCTCAATATCTCTCTCAATGTATGCATAACAGTCGTAAGGGAGAGAGAGGTCATGTTCGTACACTTTAATTATATATCGTAATTAGGTGGATAACAGCACTCTTAAGCTGTTATTTAAAACACTACCTATATATGTTAATGCTTATTTACCTGACTCCTTTGCCATTTAAGTGAAATGTATAGCATTTGTTTCACAAATGCATAATAACGCATAACGTCCTCTACAAAGCATAGTAATAATTACCGGCGGGAATATTTCTCTGAAGTGGCACTGATTGTTCAGAATGATTTGCTATATGGTAAGATCTATTTATGTCCACAGGTGGCTCCACTCCTTTATTTCCTTCCGGTATTGAAATTGTTGTATCTTGCCGCCCAAACTGTTTGTCTTCTTGTACAATGCCCTTTGGTGAGGACTGTCCATCTAGATTATACGGCATGTTTATTACGTTCCTCATCTTATCAATACTTTCCTGGACAGATTTCTGAAGAAAACGATACTGTCTAAATTATGATATGGAAGATTTCATCCTTGTGCTTGTAATTTTGTAAGCCAATTTCTAGTATAGTCTGTCTCTGCATTTTGTGTAAGTGCATTGCATAGCATACACTTTCATGTTTCAAGTAAGAGTCCGTCTATTTGGAGCTACACAATTTTATTCTCGCTTTCTAAGATCTTATATCATAACTTAAATGAGAGGAATATTTTAAAAATTTAAGATAAGGTTCAGTAGCATAGCTGCTATGAAACCTAGATCAGGTCATTATTACCACCCATCACTTCTAGTCAGTCATAACTTAATAACCACAATGAATGCAAGCTGCCTACCAAGTCTTTTCATTTCTTTCAAAAAACAAACACAATCTAATTAATTTAAGAAGATACAACCAAAGCTTCATCACTTATTAAGTTATATCGCTTTAGACCCAACTAAGTGTACGTGATAACGAACATCGTCCTTTAATTTAAGGTTCAGTTTACTTTTAGGGTATTAATGTATTGGCCAGAAGAGTAAATAATAATTCAACTATTAATGCCTACCACCAATTATTACAGATTTTTTAATTTATAACATTTTCACAATAAAATAATATTTTATAGCAACATAGGTTTGACATCTACTTTAAGACATGAGGACTATTGTGAGAATTTACAATATCATTACCTATTGAACAAGCCTATTAATCCACCAAATAAGAGTATATATTGAAGCAAATAAAATAATATGTAGTAAGGTTACTGTTCTCATAATAGAGACTCGATATATGTAAATTAAAAACTAAATGCCTGAATGAAAATGACCATGAAAACAAAACTGCACACATGGTCCTTGGAGAACCTATATCTGCACATTGACATCAAGCTGGTTACATATTTCTTTGTTTATTCCATGTTAAAAGAGAATAAGTAACCAGTTAACGATTCAATAAGAAACAAGTAAGCAATTACTTATTCCCGCTTCAAACATTTCGACACAGAGTTGTGTGTTTATTCCCTAATCCCGATTCAATAAGAGCAATGGTACTACTTACATATTCCCAAATAAAAAGAACAATGCATTCAATTCGAACACTCGTAGGGGCATTTATAGCTAGCGATCTACATAGACCAATTGAATATATCAAGACGAAATTATTCATTAACCAATTTAGAAAATATGAGTGTTTATTATTTGTACCTGCCATATAAAGATCGATATAAAGAGGACCGATTAATTTAATATTTTCCATGACGTGAACCTGTGTTTAAGTATTTTCTTCTCAACCACTATTAGATACTTTATATTTAGAAATCCAAATGTAAGAAACGTTTAGAGACAATTCATCGAACCGATAGCGACAAATAAGTACACAAATATACGGGAGCTATCGAAAAGGCCCACAAGGAAATTGTCTTTCAAGTTCTGTTATGAAACATCGCATCCTAGATTGATATTGACATAAACTCATCTTTGCTATCTTGTCTCTAGGAATATTTTCGACCCACTAAAGACGTATTGTTGAAATTCATCGAGAGTAAGCAGAGATAAAAGAGGGTCGATATAGGTAACGAGTGGACCATTTAAAACAAAGATTTCAACCAAATATACCCAAACATAAAGAAGTTTTATTTCAACGTTTCCTCTTTGACATTTTATAGTTTGGTATCTGTTAACCGTCGGCAGAGTTTAAAAGGCAAATTGTCCGTCCGAGTTTGAGAAATAGGAGATAAATATATAAAAGCAATAACACAATAGTATCTGATCTTGGGTCGACAATTGGACCCAAAATGCACCCTTCTCAGATAATGTTGACAAGATCCTTCCTTGAGATTTTTATCTAGGGATATGCTAGAGCTTCCAAAGAAATATTGCAAAATTCGTCGACAGGAATCAGATAAATAGATCCATATCGATGCCGGCAACGTAAAAAGGGATGAGTATATCAAGATTTTGAAATACGCAACATTTATGTGGAGAATGTTTATTTCAATCAATTTTTGAATAATTTTAGTTTAGTTATTTCTTTCGTATGTATGAAAAGTTTAAAGTAAAATCGTCCAGCCGAGGTCTAGAAATAATGGGTCAGATATATGGCATCCATAGTAAATCCGGGAAAATGATTACACAGTATAATACGCTTGGACCCTGACTTCCCTTCTTCAGATAAATTTGACATGGACAATTCTTTGATAATTTGTATCCAGTGATCTGCTTAATGCCCAGAAGAAGTTTTGACAAAATTCGTTTTGAGGAATAAGAAAAATCAAGGAAAATTATGGGTACGGGCCCTGTAAATTAGGTACATTGTTTATCGACTTTTTCTTCAACTGCACCACTATTTACAAGAGTTTGATTTCAACACATTCTTCGTCAGTTTATAGTTATGTTTCTGCTTCAATAATAGGAGAAGTCTGCAGAAATTCATCGAGCCACTTTTGAGAAATATGGGACTAGATATATGGTAGCGAAAGCAAAGCATATATGGGGACTATCTCTTTAGGGCAGATACTGACCCTACAGCCCGTCTTAAACCACTTTTCTATATATCGAACTTTCATAGTTTGTACCTAGGTATATTTTGGACCCTGAAAATAAATATTGACAAAATTCATTTAGAGGGAATCATTTGGGTATACAAGCAATATAGCCAATATAGTGAAGAACGATTATATCAATAAAATGCAACGATTGAAATCCTAGCGAAATATATCAGGAAGCATCAACAAAGCATGTACCTGAATTAATTCTGAATTTGATAATTGGATTCACATGCCCTCTTCAATAAACTTCGCATGGACCCATATTTGAGCTTATGTCTTTATTGATACATTCGACGAACAGAAAACGTATATTCAAAATCCTTCAGAGAAATCGAAGAAATGCAAGGTTCCTTATGAATACCGGCTACCGATTATATGAACAATTTGAAAAAGCTTAACCCAAAGGTACGACGCTTTTAAAAGTTCCAAATAAGAAAAGTTTTTAGAAATTGTTTCATCCGATTCGAGAAATAGAGAGGTTAATATATGGCAGGTGTATCAAAGCACATAAAAGATTTTATCTTATGTCCATATATGAAACCTAAAATCTAGCTCTAAAATGATAGTGTTCTTTGCTATTTCGTACATAAGGATATGTTCGACCCGCAGAAAGAAGTACTGAGAAAATTCGCAGAAAATAATCTGAAATTAATATGGTTTTTATGGATACCGGCAACATTAAACACGTGCTATGATGGCCGATTGAATATAAATATATATGAAGAAACCTGTTTAAATTGTCCTAGTGATGGATCTGATGCAACAGCTGGAAATGTTTAGAGAACATTAGCCGATCTGTTTCCATAAAATAGAAAACTAAATATTTTTGAAGCAATACAAAAAATCCCGTAACGGAATTAAATCTTTCATGCAGGTATGGGTCCTAACATCCCGACCTGAAAATTAAAAACTGGCCCATCTTTGAAACTGTATATCTAAGGATGTTTTCGACCGCCAAGAAATGTATGGACTAAATTCTTCTCAATGAATCGGAGATAAGGTTTTTCTTAATTGATCCCGGTTATACGTTACAGGTAGAAAATGGACGGTTGCATTATGTGGACCCCTTAAAATTCTCATTTCAAAGCCTCTTTGAATACTCCTTGGTAACGATTTGCCCAAACAGTATGAAAAGGCTAAGAAAATATCCTTGAGCCGATTTCGACAAATTATTAAGGTAATATGTGGGAGCCATAGCAGAGACAATAAGGACATTATATCGTAAGTCCACTTGCGGCCCATACAATTCAGTTGGGAAACGATTTTGACTTTCACACTTTGAACCCACTTCTTACAAATCTCTCTTTGAACAACTCATGCAGTAACATCAAATGTTTAGAGAATACTCCGTGAGCCGATTGCAAGAAATATGGGTCTAAATATATCAATGAGGGAGTATAGTAACAGTCATAAAGGGATTAAAACTAACTGAGACATATGGAAGCTAACATTCTCTTCATAAACTATTTTTACATGGAACCTTCATTGATAGACTGCATCTAGGTTATAAGCGTGTCCCGTACATAAAATAGTTGCAAAATGTTCTAACCAGCTATTGGAGAAATATGAGATGCCTTATGGGTAGAAACGATTCCAACTGGTAAGAATAGGACCTACTCTATAAATCGTTTCTATTTCGTGAACAACTGCTTAGAAAATCTTCAATTTTAACCCCTCTTATACATTTTCTAGTTAGGGAATAGCTAGAACATTAGAAAAAGGATTGGAAGAAGTTTTCCTAGAGGATTTCCCAAAATATGCTGCTAAATATATGGAAGTCATAACAAAGATAAAAGGGAGTTTAATTTTTCGATAGTGCATATCACGTCCTAAAAATATGGACATAGACCATTGTCTGAGATTTCGTTGTTAAGGATATGTTGTATTCCAAGAAGAATCATTAAAATTCGATGAACGGAATCGGTGGAATAAGAAGGATCATATGAGTTACTGGTTATGTAAAGCAGGTACATTGTGGATCGATTACATCAACATTTCTTAATAATTGAACCAGAGTTTATGAAAATAAACTTTCAACCCATCTTTCAAAATTTCTAGTTAGGAATCTGCTCCAAAGAAAATTAATCGTATAAAGAATATTCGTCTGGCTAATTTCGGGCAATAAGGAGATAAACATATAGTGGGTGGGTGGGGTATACCAAAGGACGTAAGTGATAACTTTCAAATATAGGATCGAACTTTCTCTCCTTAATGGGTATTTACGTGCACCTTTTTAGGGAAACTTAGGGCCCACAACATGTATTGACAAACTTTGTCTAGTGGAATCAAAGCAAATTGTGTACTTTTGGAAACTGGCTATGTAAAGGTGGTACATTGTGGATCGATTCCACGAACGCTGAGCTCCAGCATAACTGCTGGGCAGAGGATTTTAATTTCTTCATTCACAGGACAGAGATCTGCCACAACAGTAGGACGAGGTTAGAAAATTAGTCTTGCTGATTTCAAGACGCATGGAGGATAAAAATGTGGAAGCCATAAAAAAGTCAATAAGGGGACTGAGTCTAACGTTTGCGCATGGACCCTAATATCCTGTCTTCAAAGAATCAGGAGATGGACTCACCATTATTATGTTTAAGTCCATATAGAGAGCCTAAACGATGTATTTACAAGAATCGTAGGAAGAATCAAGAGCGCAATGTAAGCTCAGTACGGTACAGACCGATTACATCTACTTCTTGAAGTAAGTGTATCATTACTCGGAAAATTTTGATTCCAACATCTTTCAGATTTTGTAGTTAGGAGTACGTTCCCACAATAAGAAAGTCTAGAGACAAATTTCTAGCCGATTTTGAGAAAGCGAGGGATAAACATGCTCAGGCTATATAAAGCATGGGCAGGGTATTAAATAATAGTCCACATTTGAGCCCTTATATCGTTTCCTTCAATGATTTTATCGTTAAATCTTACTTGAAAGGTTGTTTGTAAGAATAAGTTGGAACCTAGCAATAAAACTTTACAAACTTCGCTTCCAGGAATCAGATAAATATGAGGCTCCTTTATGGTACCTGCAATGTGAATGTGGAATATTTGTAGACCGATTCTATCAACAATTTGCACCAACTGATCCATACCTAGATACATTTTATTTCAGCCCCTCTATGATCGTATCTAGATAAGGACCTGCTTCAAAGTATGACAAGTTCAGTAAAAACATTTATCTTGTTGACTTCGAGAAGTAGGGAGCTAAACATATGGTCATAAGAAAGCTCGTCAAGAGATTAAGTTTACATTCACGTATCAACCCTAATATCACCTCCACAAAACAATTTGTACATGGACTTTCCTTTGAGAGAGTTTATCTGGGTATATATTAGACCCCTAGAAGAAGTATTGAACGAAACCAGATCAATACGAGGGAACGTTTTTGGAACCGGTTATGTAAAGTAAGCACATCGTGGATCAATTCTATCAACATCTTGCAAATATATTACCCTTGTTTGAAAATTTTTGTTTCAGTTCGTGTTTGACAGTTCCATGTTGTGGATCTCATGAAACATTAGCCAAAGACAAGGATTCAAGAAACAATTGCGGAAAAGAAAAACCCTAAGCATATTAAATTGCATTCCCACATAAGCCCTACCAAAACCTCCATAAAAGACTCTGACAAAAATTATTGAGATTTTGTACCTAGCTGTTTGTTCAGCCGCAATAGAAATATTGAGTATTGATAGAGATATTTTGAGCGGAATCAAAGATATATGAGAGTGCTTATTTGTAAATGGTATGTAAAACTGGAACATACAGGACATATTATATGACCTATATTCAATATGAACCCTGCTTCAAGCAGTGAGATGCAAAACCATTGTTTGAAACATTTTGCACATAGACATTCTCCAAGAGTAGGACAAGATTACAAGAAACTCGTTTAGCCAATTGATCGGATCCAAGATGAAATTCGAGAAAGTGGAAGCTGAATGTAAGTCCCGTTACGTCTACATTTAGAGGCTAATATTCCGCTCCTTAAATCTGAGCTGTAAACTTTTAAGCAAGTATTAAAATCAAAATACTTTAACTGTGAGTCAAATGTAGTCCAAAGCAACAGTACAGTCAGTCCTGTCTGTATTCGATTTATACAGCTGATACATGTGACAGCACTCGTATATTTCCGATTCGTTTAGACTAAATTCATCTCCACTTATTTTATTGGCTTGAGTCAATACCTAACTCCGAATATCACAAAAAGGGATCAAATGAGAACGTGTACAACAGTAGGTCTGATAAGGCTAAATGTACGACCTCCCATTTTGGCGACTTTTTTATGCTGACCTGTTAGAGTTGTCAAAACGTGTTCTTGGGTATCTATGTATAGAATATTGTTTTCACATGGATAAGCGTCATGACTTAATGACTGTTCTGATGTGTAAAAATTGCAAGACCTAACTTTAAATCTTTAATATAAGTACAACTTGATACTTGCAAGAAGATTAACTTTTGATAAACAGTTGTACTTAATGCTAATTTTATTTCAACAGTATAACGATTTTTCAAAATGACTCCTTGAACTCCAAATGTGTTATAGCTGAATATAGTTTTTGATGTACTTTTATTCTGTTGCATAAAGGTGATGTAAAGATGTAGATCCAACCGAATATTTTTATGCTGTTTCAGAACAATTTCGAATACCCCTGCCTCTGTATCTAGTTAGAATCTTTCCTGCCTGCTTATTTCATCGTCCGTCATGTCCCTTCCCATTTTGTAATAATATACTTGACAATTAACAACAAATTAATTATTTCCCTTTTAGGTATCACCAATCGCGATGTGGTGGAATATCAAAGTTGATGAAGATTATGTAAAATTGTCTAAGGTTTATTCCGTTAATATTGTAAATGTGCTCAGCATTCATATAATTGTTTGCTGACCTGAAAGTATATGTGTAATCAGTAACCACTCTTAACTCACTCTGTTACACCCCAATAATGGATTCATCATCCAAGCGTTACAGACAATATTGCCCAAGTAAATTCATTGTGCCAGAAGGACATAAAATACTGAACTCTGTAAATACTGAGTGAATCAAATCATCAAAGCTAAATGTCAGTTAAGTCTTTTTAAACATGTGTGTGTGTGTGTGTGTGTGTGTGTGTG
>QKMX01005040.1:0-12125 GCA_003401595.1 Venustaconcha ellipsiformis
ACACACACACACACACACACACGCACACACACACACACCATTATGTCATGGAGAAGGGATTTAAATTTTAACTGATTTGGCAATCTTAATAATAACACTGAACTATACTATTTAAAACAAAATGCTGCCCTAAGTTGTATTCCTTATTCAGCAAGAAATCTATTTTATTCTGCAAAAGATGAATTATGGCACTCTAAGGACTTTTACGATAATTTGTAATGGGGAAGGGGAGAGTCTACATTTATATAGACATTACCCTCAAATCTTATGCACTAGGGAAAAAAATGCTGGCTAAAGTTTTCTCTCCTGTTATGCAAGAAATGAAGAATCCTGACATTGTCATTTGCCGTTGTTATATGAAGAATGGTGAGTGTTTTGATAAACACATTTTCCTGCATAAATCAAGTAATGAAATATATGCAATATATCTGCTTTAAAATACAAGTAATACAATCTGCCTATCTCTCAAATGTAAGTTATCCGATTGAAAAATTACGGATCTTAATATCTATGCGACTGTTTAAATACATTGAAAAATGAAGATGATTTTAATATTAATACAATAAACAGATGTTTATTTTAGCCTTTCAAAGATCTATTTTGTTTACGCTCATTGTTCGTAACAGTCCCCATATTAAGCAAGTTTTATAATCGTGGATCACTAAAGAGATGAAAAGCTTGATTTTTATGCAGTGCATCAACAAATCCTATAATATTTTGTGGACAAGTAAGGAAAGAGACATTTTGAATGTGTTATCCTCACAAATTTTGAATGTCAGAAATTGCTACAAGTCATTTAAGTTTTTGTTGTTGACTTGTTGCAATGCCATATATGGTATAAAATTGCTGCGTAATAGGAAGATTCCAGGAAACGATCGGTATATTATACCAATTACACAACGTAGACTAGCCTGCTGCTTACAAGGCAGATGAAGAGAAATCATGAAAATTTGAAAGCAGAAATAACGATAGCACATGGTATTAAGTTGTTCAATTTAATTTACTGATTTTTCAAAGAGGTTTTTGTTTTGTGCATTTATTATCTTACACATTTGTTTTCAATAAAACTTTGCTTTCTCGTCGAAGTACAATAAAGAAAAAAACAAAATGTTGGTCTAGGAACTCGAGTGTATGTTTATTGTATTGAAAATATTATGGTATTTCTCTGAAATGCTACAAGGATATTTTTAATTATTGGTCACAAAATGTTCTCGTGTACGGACTGGAGATTTCAAAGTGTTTCAAACTTAAATCGCTGACTTGGTACACAACTGTCATATTCAAACTGGCACTGCAAGTATTGTGAAAAGGAGAGAACTATAAATTTAATTTATCAGTGGATCTTTCTGTAGTTTTATTTATTGTTAATGGGAGAAAATCAACCCCAACAAGATTATAGTTATTTTCATTTCTACAGTGTTCCAGGTCTTTCATATGGCCACTACTACTTGCTTATATTACAAAATTTATCCGCGTTCGGATTTCATTGTTCTAAAGGTAGTATATCACAAGGATCATGGACGAGTCTTTCACGCTTTACCAATGAAGTTAGCTTTGGCAATATCCGTCCATGCGAACACAAAATGCTTGAATTGTACCCAATATTCACTGCGGTGTTTACAAAAGTGTCTGACAAAGCTGTACGCATGTTACATTTTAGACAAATCAGCTAGATTGTTTATTAACTTTGTCATATAACAAAATCCATATACCCAAATGCAATTAATGGCTTAATATACCAAAATACAAATAATGACTTATTTTCCAACAAAAGGTTTGTTATGGCAGTTTTTGCAACAATAAAAAGAAAAGATCTACGAAGGAATTCGAAATCAAATCCTGCGAATAACATTTTAATTCACTCTATCTACTGGGAACATTATTGGAACATGTGATCTCTGCAGAAGATTGAAATCTGACAGTGCTAAGATAGAGGCAATCCTACACTAACAGATAAGCAGGCAGTCCAGCCACTGTTAGATAAGGTGAAATATGTGAAGAAATTTGCTCCAAGGTTATCAGAAGTGACAGAGACAATTGATCACAGTTCTATTAGGATAAACTTCATGACAAAAGCTTGCAGGAAATTAGAGATATTGCTCTCAACACTAGTGCTAAAGTACTTTGACCATGAGAAGGACAGCATTCTCCAATGTGATGCATCGAAAGTAGGGCCTGAGGTTAGTTTGCTGCAAGATAAGCACCCAGTTGCTTATGCCTCATGCGCACTCACAGGAAATGAGGTAAATTATGCACAAATTAAGTAAGAGCTACTAGAAATAGTCTTTGGAATGGAAAGGTCTGAGAACAATGTCTACGGGAGACGAGTAGTAAAAGAAAGTGAATATAAACCACTTGAAATTATCTGCGAGAAAAGGTTAGCTAGCGCACCAAAGCGGCTGGAGAAAATGCTATTAAAGCTGCATAAATTTGATTTCAGGGTCGTCTACAAGCAATGTACACAGGTGTACACGGTTGATACGTTGGGTCGTGCATATTTACCCTTCACCAAGAATGTGTTGGACAGCAATCGATTTTTAGACATTGATGCCCGCTCTTTCACAAAGAAGGAGAAAGTACGAGCATTGTAGAGTATGTACCAATTTCTATGGAACGCATCAATGACATTCAGAGAAAAACCTAAACAGATTCCTGTGACAAAATTATAAAGTCACCAATAAAAAAGAGACTTTATGTTATACTGAAAAAAAGTTCTTTTACGCGGACGTACACTTTTAATTATCAATTGAATAAGACGATCTATTATCCTCAATCGTTCAAACTGTGTGTATTGTTAAAATATTCATTCGGGTAATATTTTATGGACAGTTGGTGATTGGGTACCTTTTTCAATACTTTTCTATGCAATGATCCTATTTGGGGATAGATAATTTAGCTAATAGTTGTGAAACAAAATGCACATCAACCTATAAATATTCAAATGATTTTGAATTACATAGACGCAAATACTCCAGTATGTTACAAGCTTTGATCCTTAAACAAAAACAAAACAAGAAAACGTAAAGGATTAGTGAATAATACACTTGTCTTCAGCAGTTATAATGCTGCTCCTCAGTCTCTCCTCACTCTTAAAATCTTGTTCATCGATCAAATTTTTTTCAGAGACGAGCTATCCTATGGGTCAAAATGTATTATGGCTGGACATCTAGAGTTACTCTTATGCTTCACCCATTTACGAAGAATTAACAGTAGACAGAACATTATGTACAAGGATACAAATGGCCTAGTTGCCAATTTCAATGTAAACTTCATAACTTCAGTCAAATGACAATACCACAAATATCATAACCTTTCATGTAGTGAGATACCGATCCTACAGACTATTGCAAATACTCTATTATCCACTGGAACTTTTTCCCGCTGAGATAGTGATACTGCCATATTTTTCTTAAAAATTCAACTTGCCGGTTTGTTACATGGAAACCTATTACCACAATTCTATTCATAAAGAAACGTTTGCATGTAACGAAGTCTAGGGACACAGATACATGGATATAAGGTTTATTTTGCTGGGGAATGAAACGTTCTCTTTATGCGCGAATTTGCTTTGCTTTGACAGCGCTGTAAAAATGATTGATTGATTTGCTTTCAAATCATAATGTGACTAACATTATCTTTTCTATCATTATTACTTAGCAGCATTTGTCCCTTAATCTTTTCTGTGTCTATTAAACATCTACCCAATGGGTCGTGCGATACTGGATTATAATAATAAATGGATGCATAATATCTTGCATTCTACTTAATATATCTTCACTAAACTTCATTTATTAAGGTCTGACTTAATGATACAAAAACATGTTTTCAGGTGATTGCATATACAGTCTTTGTCTATATTGACCCGTTTAGTTAAAGTCGTAACATAAATCGAGGTCAAGGCAAACTGGTAAGACAAGTTCGGTTATGTGAGGTTAAGGATATTTCGAGTAGAGACGGAAATATACCTTGTTTATACGTTTCGGAGGTAGTCTACATCCAGTCGAAATGGTCTTAGCTTTAATTATGTGTCAAACATGTGTTTTCTGAGTATTACATAACTGGCAGTTTAAATTTAATGCTTTACGCGTAAATTTTGGTATCAGCTTTTTAAAATTGCTGATTTAATATTTGTAGACCAACAGAGAATGTAACGTCCCATCTCCTTCAACTCTAACATTTACACACATGCACACGTACAAACGGGCCACAGCACACGATGTTAATTCTTTCATTGTTTGATTGTTTATGATTTCATATAGTATTCTTCCCAAAAATATTGTTATATGTGCAACAACAAAGTTATTCATACCATTGATCTAAGTACTTCTATTTTTATATGTGCAATTTTCTTGAAGAGCAAGTATTTTCCACGTTATCAGACTTTCAATTACAATTAGATTTCAATATGTTATAAATGTGTGAGGAATTTGAACATATGTTATCATACAAGTTTGCAAGACAATCTAATGCGTTAGCGATGAAAAAAGTTTCAAAATAGTTTATATGTTCATTCGTATACATAGATCTATACTATGTTAGTTTTCTTCTTCCTTCTGTCTTATCCATCCTGTTATCTTCTTAATGAAACCTTTACTTGAACATTAATTTTAATACAAAGTTATCAAGAAGATGAAGATATCTTCCTCTCATTTTTAATGTTTAAATGTTTAAAATATCGTGACTTTTCTCAGCAGGGAGAAACCACTTTCGTTTCACTTAATGATTTCATGATGTAAAGATCCAGGTCAAGGTAAAAAATAACAGCAACATGACTGGGTTGAGTTGTATTCATCATATGCAGTACCGTTATTCCTTGATGACTTACCGGTTTTGAAAATGTGGTCAATTATTATAATATCTTGATGGCATCGACAAAATTAATCTTAAAAAGTCTTTTTCGAAGTCATTAGCTCATTAGAAGAAATGATTACCCCATGTAACAATGTATTAATACGAATGTCTTACCAATCTTAAACAGAACTGCGGCCAGTATGCATAAGATATGTGTGTGCAATTTCAAGACTGTGAAAGAATTTCAGTGGTAAACGTTACACTCAGTTAGACGCACAAGATGACATATCTCAGATTTTAGTCCATACAATTTATCACAAAACTGTTCCATTGTTCTGTGTAGCTTGGTAATGTCAGTAACGAAACAAAATTTCAAACTAGGACACCAGAAAGATGCTGACATGGTTTGCACAAAATGTAATATAGAGAGGTCTTTAAAAAAAGATTCAGCCCAACAAAGTTCAAATAAATTATCTATCTTTAAAATGACAGAGTTTTTCTTTTTTAAAACTGTATACAATTTATATACTTCTTTTGTTAAAGTCTGAAATATGAAAGATTTATGCAGATCAAGACATTTGCAATTTTATTTATCCTTAAAATAACAAGGGAATTGTGAGACACTGTAACATTAAAATTCGGATATAGCTTTGTTAGCATTACAAAAATAAAATCCACATTGTGCGGGTAGCACTTTTGTACGCTACATGAGTGCTTACATTTATTTCCTGTTGAACATTAATGTCCGTGATTTATCGTGGTATACAATTATGGTCTCCAAAATAGACTTTGTTTCCGGTAGGCGGGTTTCAAGCCCAAACTTATGTGAAATTTGGCATCGAAACCTTTCTCCAGTTAATTTTTGCTTGTAAACCACGCATGCCCTCATTAAGGAACACTCAAATCTAATTCCAAGAAATTTATCGTGCTCATGCACGTATCCAAAATTCAAAGTCAATTATATGTCTGATATTTGAGCGAATTTGTGTCTTACATAATCTATTAGAATTGCCGTCTATTACAGATGGAACTAAGATGGTCAATTTTCACAAACTTGTGTGAGTGCTCTATACAACGTACCAATCAATCTATTGATTAGTTTCTTGGTGTTTTTTTAAAAGCCATTTGCACAAAAATGCGACATAATATTCTTGCTTTGTAATGACTAGCGAAGAGAAAAGTAACGAACATGTGCGACTGAGTATCAATACAACCATTATGCACGATGTAGCACTTGCAGGTACGTGAGTAGTAACCAAGGTTCCTCCACTGAGATGTAGATTTTGACATCGAATTTTATCTCTATCTTTGAGCACAAAAACAACAAGAACAACAACAAATTTGCTTGTCATGGACATCTTTAAAGATAAAAGTTTCTGAAAGATCACAATATGCGATTTCAAGATTGGAATAAAATTATCGGTGTATGAGATACGATTCTTTAGGTTGAGCTGATAATGGAGTGCACATTGTCATATTAAAGTGTATGTATTTTTCAAAGCAACAAAACTAAAAATATGGAATTGCAAAATTAAAGGACGTTCATATCGTTGGAAAGACTATATTTTTCCATTGTTGTTTATTTTTTTAAAAGATGTACTTGACGATACGAAAATGAAAAGAAAGCTCTGGAAATACTAGCACATTTCATTTAAGTCGTGCATGTTTGCTTGTAAGTGTTTATGTTATTTTTAATTTATTTTTTGCGCTGTACAAATATTACGTTTATGGTGCGCAAAGAAAGAGAGAGAGATAAGTCAGATTTCTAGATTTATGAAATTCTAGTCAATAATCATATTCCGAAACAATGAAAATATATAAAGAAACTGAAGTCTATTAAAGTTCGACTGCATACAATTTTTCAAAATTATGAGCTCTTCTGACACATAGGCTTGTTATTGCTCTTCTGTGCAGTTCAAACTGTTTTCCTCTCTTTTCTGTTTGAGTGTACTATGTCACCCTTTGATTATTTTTTACACGCATTTGACATTTACACAATAGATTTTAAACGAGACAAAGAAAGGCAATTGAACATTCTTAATACTGATCAAAGTATTAACTTTTTCATATATTTTACACGAATATGTAGGACTTGTACAAATAAGCTGCCAAAGGCATTCAGTTCCTTAATGTGGAAAATCTCAAATTGTCATTTTCCTTAGGCTATGATGGTCCGGTGAGAGTGGTTTTAACATATATGATCTCTACCTCACAAGGAAATAAGTAAAAGTGAGCTTACGGTATGGCTGTGTGTCAGGCATGTACGCCCGTTGTCCGACATGTGACGCCCGTTGTACGTCGTACGTCAATTGTCGTCCGCTAACAATGGCTATTTCAACTTCTCAGTCACCGCTGAAGCTGTTTGAACCAAGACAGGCAGACGACATGTTTGCATAGCTATCTAGAGATAGAGACTCTACATCATATGTGGCCGTTGTTAAGAAAAGGAAAAGAATTTAACGACTATTGTCTCATGTATCGTTCAACAGAAGCTGAGGTAAATTTGACACCAGATTTTGTCGCAAAGGCCTTTGAAATGTATGCATGTCATGTCTGTTAGCAGCCGTTACATAAAAAAAATATTAAACATTTAAAGAACTCTGAAAAAGAAGTCTTAAAGAAACTTGTCGAAGTTAACAGAAAGCATTCCATCAGCGGGGTATCTTATAGCTGAACAAATGATCAGATTTGAATTTCATTACAAATTAATTGAAAGTGAAATTACTTTCCAAAAATCGCAAAACATAATTTGGCCTTTGCTACAATAAATTGAAAACCTTCAAGTAACACATTCCAAAAAAAAACTCTGAATAGAAATTGATCAAAGTTAAAAATAAGACGACCTATTGGGTTCATATAAATGAGGCAGACACACAATTAAATGTGTCCGTCCTTAGCCAACATTATACACCTTTAATCCACTTCTCCTAAACGTCGCTAAAAAGAATTTGACTAAGTTTGACAGAGAACCTGACACAGTTGCCGTTCAAACTGATACAAATGATGCCGATCTGTAATCAAAATGTTGCCTTCTTTACTAAAAGAAATATAAGCCACTAAACAAAATTTGACCAAATTTAATAATCATGAGATAAAAACCTTTCAAGAATTTAGCATTGATGCCATACAATTTAATCCAAAATGAGAAGAGAAAATGATTACTCAAAATAATTTCGCCAGATTTTACAAGAAGTATTAGTGCTCGAAGGCTTGTCAATTTGGCACAAAGATGCTAAACTACAGGAGAAGAAAAATTTTGGAATGGAATTTTTCTCAGCAGCTGGCCAGCACGAGTTGACGGAATTTCACATAAAATACTCAGGTTTTTCAAGTGGATGAAGTCGATCTGCCATTCAATATGTACATCTTTGATCAAGTACATAAAACCTTAAGGTATAAGAAATCAACATACAAACCCAGATTTATTAGCCAACAGCTGTTGAATTTGGGTTTCAGATATATTTCAGTCCAACGATATATAATACTTTCCTGTGGATTTGGGTTCAGGCTTACACCGAGCTGTAATTTGGTATTACATCCTTACTGGAATAAATTTACTTTTGTAAGCATTGTATTACCCCACTGAAAACAAAATGAATCGAAGTTCAAAATATTGTGATTGTCATAAATATCTGCGAATTATCATCATTAATATACTTAATAAATTCAAATCAAGGTACCTTTTGGATGCTTCTTTTTATATGAACATTTCATACAGCTGAAAAACACAAAAAGGATGAACAAATTATATGTGCCGTGTGCGGAGTCTTCGAAAATAATTTATTGTCATTGATTGAATAAAAAATATTCTATTTATTAGGGACTTGTAATAGTAGAAATATCCCGGGACGTGGTAGTCGTGTGCTTTTGAGCAGAAAAACAAGCAGACTTATTTGTCATAGACGTGCGTGACCGCAGGTAAAATGTGTTGAAATATTAGAATATGCACGTGGAATTATATTACCTGTGTTTAACAAGATAGCATTCTGCAGATTTATCTGATAATCTTGTGAACACAAACACAAAAAGACATACAATTGTAAAAATGAGAAACCTTTTGCTTGAGCGCATTGATAGTGGTCTATTTCAAGAAATATGTTGCGATCACAAATCGAAAAATAGAATTTGTCTAAATAGTAACATATTCCAATCAATGTGTTTTAACTTTCTTGTTCTATTTTTATTCTTAGTAAATGTTTTAACGTCTGTAAAGATAAAGGTATCTTAGTTTTGAATTTTCTGAAGTAACGATGGAAATCTGAAACAATGTTAAGGCAGAAGGACATTAAATCTTACATATCTTCGGTGTCATTGCAACATCATTCCAAAATTATAACCTATCCATGTATACGGTAGTCACTGATATTTTCCGTATTTCGAAGAGCTTTTCCAGTTGTTTTGAACTGTATCTCTATATGTTTGTTTGAGTGTGTATCTATCATTTGGTGTAAAATAAGTTCATGTTCTTTTAGGTTTTAATTTTTTAAAAGAGTCGAAATTAGTTTAATTACTAAATATGTTCTTAAGACAGTTGTCTTTTAAAATTGATACAGCTGACATTTTATTGAGTCAAAAATAAATACACGATCATGGTAAATATTAAATACAACAATTACTTTCAAAAAATCAAATTTCATACTCGAACCTATCAGCTTTGCTGAGTTTATCCGTTCCACGCATATAGAACATTAGGGATGGAAATCTCAAATGTTAATTTCCTTTTTCTATGATAGCCGTATGAAATTGGTTATGTTATGGTTTTCTTTTTTCTCACAAGGAAATAATGTAAAGGAAGTTTATGGAATGGTCCTGCATTAAACGTGCTTAGTCCTTCATGCGTCAAAATGTGAAACTTCAAGAATCTTAAGGCCATTTGAACCATTTAAAACTAAACCTATCAGAGATAATTCTTGCATAAACAAAGTTTTCATAAAGTGTTGAATAATGCCGAACCTATATTAAACAAAGCTGTCGTTGCGACAAATAAAATAACCTAAACTATATCTTCTCAAAATCTGCCTTAAAGAGTAGGACCAACTTTGACAGAAAACATTCTGGAATAAATACTTCTCAAACGTGTAAAACGTATGGGCGCCGTGAAAAAAAAAAAAAGAAAATGATATTAAACGACATCATAAACCTCAAAACAATTTGTTACCAATCAGCACAATCAGTGCAAGTTGATAATTCAAATTTGTACATGATGTTAATCAGAAATTTAAGTTCGCCACAATCTTATGTCCTCTTCTCAAAAGCTGCTGAAGAGAACTTTGACACACTCTGGCATACCAGCCTTTCAGGTAGTTAAAATTGATGATAACCTGCCATTAAATATGGCAGTATTACTCAAAGAGAAAAATAGAAAGAAAATTAGTTTGATGGGAAATATTTGCTCACATCCTTATTGAACTGAACTTCTTTTGTAAACCACATATTCACACAATGTGAGCATATATTTCCCATGCACATAAATATTTCCGAAGTCAAAGTCATTTATATACATTTCATAATTGAGCGAATTAAAGTCATGGCAATTTTCTATGGCCTTAGTACCAACACTTGATACGGTTCGAATGCAGAAAAAGCTTGGAATTCTCACAGACCTTGTTTATTGACGTGTACTGCATTCCAGACATGACCTAGCAATATATTATGCTTTGAAACCACTGCACAAATAATTTTACTTGTTATTTTCCGGTAATAGAGAAAAAAGGATAAAGCTGTGTATTATTGAGTAGAAAATGAATATAAAACACATAAACCCCTTGTAGCTATTTCGGGCTAGCGAATGTTCATCCAGTATAGAGTGAATTCAAGTGTCAGATTTGATTAGAGGCTTGGTATAATTGAAAATTCCTTGAACCCGGCAGTCTTGTTCGAGTACAAAAAACAACAACAATTATAAATGTCAGAAAGATGTAGGTAAAAGATGTAGAAAGATAACAATATCAGATTTCAAAGACTGGAATTAAATTGACAAGTTACATAAGATAAAATGTTTGAGACTGAGCTGATAATCTTATGATAATCTTATCATTCATTACGCAGCGCAACAAAAATATGCAAGTTTAAAATATGTCGGATGTTCATATATGCTGCAATTTTTTCAATTGTCTTTTTCAACAAATATTATCTGAAAACAAAATTAAAAGAGAACTATGAAATTAGTAACTTCCTTGTGTTTTATTTTGTTGCTTTTTCGGCTGTAAAGCTAAAGATAATCTAGGTTTATTGTTGTCAATACTGATGATGACATCCTGAAACAATTGAAAAATAGACGGACATTACATTTTACAAATATTTAGCATCAGTTTCAGTACAATTTTTTCCCTAAAAATACAGAACGTACATACATTATTGATCATCTACACATTTCGAAGTCATTATTCAGTGGATGCAAAGTGTACGTTTCTTTCTGTATTTTTGCGTGCGTTCACTTAGTTTATTTGTGAAAGTATCATATTTTTAATCACAGATTAACCTTAGCTTAGCCATAAAGTGTCACAGTTCTCTTATCCTCTATAGACATTAGTATATTTTGACATTGAAATAGACGAATTTGATTCGAGTTTAAAATATGAAAGGGGTAAGTTAAATTTGTACAAATGAGGTCTATAGGGGCATCAAATTTGGCTTCCTTTACAGAAAGAAAAATTTTGAAAGCGTAGGTCAGAATTTTAAAACAAAAATTGGAAACCTTTAAGTGGAATCTTCCCAAAATCGCTTAACAAAATTTAATCATATCTTCTGACAAGTCCTGACAACTGTATGCAAACAATATAAGTACACCAAGATAATGTAATCAACTTTTCCTTCAACAAATAGCTTACAAATTTAATTCGCGTTTTGTCCCGGGTCTTCTCACTTTCACCATATATGTTCATATTAGTTAGTCAAATGTTAAATTGATCAGTGTAAATTTAATGACAGGTAAATAAAATCGACGAAATCACTGACCCCCAAATAATTTCACAAGACGAACATTTTGACCACTCCTAGTTATATTCTCCCCCACCCCTGCACGGAGAAAAAGCGAATACAGTAAGTAACGAAATCAAATCTTCTTAATTTTTAGTACCCAACATCTCAGTTATTTCTATAAAATATCGTACACTAATTCACTTCAATCAATTAAAACACTTTCTTGCACATCGGTTACTATAAAAGTACATCCTATGATATATAATATACATTTCATTAACATAAATTTTATTAAGATGAAAACGTTTTTTTTTTTCAACTTGTATGTTTAACTCAGATTGTCTCTCTAAAAATTAATAAAACAGCTTATGTTAAATTATGTATAAAAATAAACTGTTAGTTATATCTGTATA
>QKMX01005513.1:0-16353 GCA_003401595.1 Venustaconcha ellipsiformis
CGTATGCTGAAAAATGGCGTTAAGCCCAACAACAACAAAATAGTTTGTGTCTTGTTTCAACTTTGGGAACTTTGAGCTATACTGGAATATCAATGGATGTATCTTTGTTTGGAATTACGATAAAGCTTGGGATCAATGACGGGAATGATTTTCTAATATCAAGGGATAGAGGAACTGATGTATAATTAAGCAAGTTATTTTCAGATCGTTTAGTTATGTATTTTCATGGTTTAATTATCCTGGAATGATTTTCATCTGATACATCACCCTGTACACCATGAAAATGCCATAAACCATAGACTGAAAGAGATAAATATGTAACATGTTTAGGCAAACATTATTATAATTGCAAGACTTATTATTAAACTTTAGAGAGAACATGCGGGATTAATTTATTCTAAGTATCACATAAGCTAGGAAATGTTCTCAGTAATTATATGAAATTCATTCCGTTTGTTTGTTATGCTTATTCCCTATAAGATAAACCTGAACTCCTGTGTTTGTTGTGACATTATTATTTTTGTGAGTTCTATAGTAGATATAAACTCCAAAATCAGGGATTTTCTATACATTGTAAATGCCGAAAATGCGTTATTCCTTAAGAGAGATGTAAACTAATCAATATTCATGCATATAAATATACCAAGCTATCAACTTAAAAATAGAACTAACCATTTCATTATCTAAAGATGAAGAATTGTTTGTTTACAGACATTGATGCTATAAGATTCCTTTGGATAAGTGTTTTGCTTTTAATTTTTTTGTTTTATGTCTAATACATTACCAGTCAACTTAGTCGTGAATGCAATTGTATCGATTTTAATTTGCTAGCACCACCAGAGACTCCGATTACTATCGATGAAGCCTCAACAATAATTCTTATTTGTGCTCCCACGAATGTTGTCATGACTGCTTCTCCAGCCACACAGATCAGCAGTTATAGCTTCGGCATGTCCACAAATGGCATCTGTGATCAAACACGCACGTTTGTATTTCACTACCAACGCGGTTATCTTGGTGTTTTTATACGGCAGTTGTTTTTCCCCTTCGATTATTTTTTTCACGTTGGCAAAATTGAGTGTCCATTAAAATTCTTATATTAATAAAACTATCACATAGTACGAGTGCTTGACAGGCATAACATATCTTGACTTAACACGTCTGGGTGCAATAGGCACACACACTTCTGGCCAGTTACCCATTTTACAATTGTCATACAATTATAGAAAACATTTGCCCCGGAAACACTTAAATCTCTGTGATTGTACGTTCTGGTGGTGTAGCGACATTTTTATTTACAAACATGATATAAATCTGCACCTTTGCATCTAATAAGAACTTTTACCCGAACAAGTGCGTCCGTTCTGAATAACAATTGAGATCTTTCTTTCTCAGCTGATTTGATATTGATGAAAAAAAAAGTTAGTGAACGTAGCTGGGATGGATACAGAGGTGAATACCATATGTCCATTTTAGAATCAGTTTCAAAGTGTTTTCATACCTGGTACCAAGTCAATACTTGATCGTTTTCATGTACACGTGCAATGATTCCAAGCTGACCTTGAGTTGTTAGTAGTACATCAGGGTGGTTCCTATGAATAATCTCAACTTGACACTAACGAAATTATGTGACAGTTCATACGAGGATTTGGCTAAACCACTTTAACGCAAATATTCATCGACAAGTGGAGCGAAATTGTTATCAATGTTAGCATCATCTGACAGCTGATCCAACAACCTATCAGTACATTCCGAAACCTCATCACTGCGGTAAGAATCCATTACTTATATATAATGACAAAATTAATCTTAAACAAAAACACCGGAGACATCAAAGACGGTCATGTAGCAGTCAGGATAAATGTTGAGTCCTTTGAATTGATGATTTTGATAGCAAAACTGTTTAATATTTTCAGTCACCACTGTCTGGATAATAAAACCGGTTTTTGATCTGTTTCTGCATTGCTATTGAAGCAACGAGTGCTACTTTGTGTTGGACATGTCAACATTCATCGTGACCAAGCTATTGGGGAGTGTTTTAACCGTATACTTGCTAAACGGTTATTCGGACATAGGAACGTGTTGGAATTGCTAATGAGATCTCGGAGTGCTAGCAATCAGGGGATTATTTCCCTTCAGCCGACTCGGACGCAAAATGCAAGCACTTTCAAACTGTCGTACGAATGAGTAGCACGTCTTACATTTGTCATAGCAGCACTAAGCAATTAAGTCACATGCACAATTGGATTAAAATCATCTAATGTGGTTCGAGAAAAGACTTTCACATTTACTCAGACAGTGATTTCATTTTCATACCTGACATCTTTACGTCTACTTGGAAACAAGTTTGCTCGGTATCTTATGTATCTGGAGAGGTCGAAGGTACACAATATCGTGTAACTGACCCAGTATGGTTCATCGACGTGTTCAAAGTCTCGGAATGGATTGATACTCCCAAGACAATTAACACGTTACCTTTTGGGGCCGTCACTCGGTGGACCAATACCTCCCAGCAGAATATTTGTCCGAGAGCAATTGCAAGGTGTTTCAGCAAATACATAACTGCTATCAGGATTTGTTTTGACTCGATGGCAAATGTTCTTGGACATCAATTACGTTAACCTGTATCATTGCTTGGTATCAACGGGTGACAAACTAACTTTAACATATAGATCAACACCAATACGATGTTTATTGAATCGTATCATATTTGCCGTGTGTGCGAATTCATATCGGTATCGAAGTAATTCCACGTTCATGTCGTGTTTGAGATCTTTCTGTACAATACCAGTGGAACACCTTTCGCTTATATGTTCTTAAGGCAACTAATTCTGACATTTTGGGGCGGATTCCCACATACCCTTCGTTCGATTTGTCCATGCATACGACTTTTACCATTACAACAGTCTTGTTGTGACGCTACTAAATAAATCCCAGCATAAATTGGTTTTGTCAGCTTTAGTTTCAATTCTTTTCCTGTTAGCGGTAACAAGTCCACCATCAAATATCTTTCCAGATTCAGATACCGGCTCAATGCTGAGCCTATTGATTTTGTCTTTGTTACTATAGCGGACAAGGTCAACAAGAAATACGTTGTGCAGATTTTCCATGTTTTTCCCAAACACAGACTGTTTTATCAACTTGAAAAACTCCTTTTCACACTCATTTTTGTGGCCCTTGTTCTCAGATCCGTATTCATCTGGATATACGATGCCAGCCAAGCGTGCTGCCGAAATCCAAACAATTATTTACACTTGATTACACGCACACCCAATAACAAATTCAGCTATAGGTTTGGTACAAGCAGGTTTGTGTTGTTCCTAAGACTTGGTACTAGTTTGGCACATTGAGTGTATTGAAATCCAGATTCATTGGCGATAGCACACGGATACAGGGAAAAACTCGAACCAGGCTTCTGGAGCAGGATGATAATAGCTGTGTGCATTTAAGTGTTCAGGGAATTCAAAATCAATTTGAAATGTTGTAGTCGTTTATATCTTTTTGCATATGAAGGTGTGCAGGATTAAACCCACCAACCTGCAACGTTTCATCAGTGCCTGCCTATAAAGGACATTCTGGTTTGGATACATGATGAAACTCTTACAGACAGTGTGGTCAGATATGTCCACGTTTGAGTTGTATGCACAATCGTGTATGTCACTCGCCATAGATATTCCTCCACGAAAAGATTGCTTGATGAACATATGATCGTCAATGTCGGTAAGCATTCAAATTCAATTTCTGTTTTCGACAATAATAAATCCAAGCGATTCCCGATGAAGCGAGCAACAAAAGTATCAGTGTGCAGATATAGATCATGATAGTCACCCACGTTTGTGCATTTGAATTCGGACCAAAACTTGTTTGCATGTCTGTAATCATCTCTTCCTCCACGTCAAATCGTATTGAGGCTAGGCTGGTAGAGAACTTTACAGAGTTCATTATGCAACTTTATGGTAACTCGAAATTTTAAATCAGGCGTTCTCAAATAAAAAGACTTGCTCGTTTTGCTACCAACAGAAAATTTTGCAAACATAAATATAAATTCATCTGTAAATGAGGATAACATAAATTTCAACTTAGTATTGGCCCAGATTAACGTAAATAACCCATCATTGAGTATTACACAATCTGAGCACGAACAAACTTTGTGAGTTTGTACACAATGACATCAAATGTCTAAGTGCGTTGAATGATTTTTTCCATAGTTCTTCTTTCATTTCTTTGATTAATAAGCTCTTAAAAATTTCCCGGCGTGTGCTCCTCTTCTGTATGTACAACATTTCGTTCATATACTGAATATTGGTGAGTTCAGATATCAGTTCTATATAACATGAAGGAACATTTGTTTATCTGATGTACGTTTTGATGTCTTAAACATCACAGCTAGGACTTTCGCACAAATCAGTTGACGTTTCAATCTAGTCTGACATATTGGGCAATTTAGTCAGAGCCTCGACTTTTGCTTAGATATTATCATGTAATCTAGTTTCATTTCCTCTTAATAAGCATAGTTTAATCCATTCCATTTCCAAGGTTACGGCTAAATTAGACTGAAAATGCATATATCAATTTTTGGAGCATCGTTGATAAATCTGTATGATGCATTCATATGATACAGCAATTATATTCTTTGTTACACTTTTCATGTTCCAGTTGTTTAGTGCATTAATATCATTTATAGAGAACTCAATAACTTCCATCAAAATATTTTGAGAATCAATCTGATATTTTGCCATTATATATCATAGTAATTCTTTTCAACATTAAAGGTGATTAATTCGTCCAACCTTATGCGAGTTTAATAAGTTCTTTGAAATTATTGGCACGCTACTAATTGCAAACATGATCCATGTGAATTATTACAGTCAAACGCAGTCCATATCAGTATTAGATACCATTAAATGTTATCCGTGCCATCTTTGCAATTTTCAGTTTGATAATTTCACCAGGTCAGACTCGGTAGTCTCCTACTTATTATAAAAACATTTTCTTCGAAACTTACATTCGAACCTATACTAATGTAAAAGATAGTACATTGCATTAGCTTTCACGACTCGGCTCTGTGTTGAAATAGTGAATTAATTTTCTCGTAGTTGGTGTTAGGAAATTGTTTGAAAACAGGTGAGCAAACCCTCGCCATAATAAGCTAATATCTAAATATAAGCAATTTTACCATTTTACAACATTATTATGCATAACCACACACAACGAATGGTAATTTTCGCTCAACCGGTTATTTCCAGCTCACTCACTTTCAATGTATTGCCTCTTTCACGATATTAGCAGATTAGATGTTTGGTTTCATTCGGTGCAGATTGAGAGCTTGTATTACTTTTTTTTTAACTTTTCTGTCACGCCGCAAAATTATTTTCTAAATTAAATCAAAATAGCTTACCTTTCTCTAAATATAAGATTTATTTCTTCAACAGCTGTACACATAGATATGATGAACAATTTAAAAATTTTGCATAAAAATTAACTGATGAAAATATTGTCAACAGGCTGAAAAATGCCCTTTAAAGTAGGCCATGGTCATGCGTGCTGTCTTCGTTTATACTTTTTCAGCATTTGTCCTTTTCTCGAGAACCAAGAAAATATTTGAATAAAATGCGTACAATGTATTTATTTTCAACATAGTCAAATTCTGTTTAGGTTTCAAATGGAGCACGCACCCAACAGTTTAAAAATGGTAATACTACATATTTTAGACATATTGAAGGTTACTTCTTTATAAAACGTTCAACGTTTTCGATTGGTCAAAATGAGTAAATTTGAATCGAGAAGATATTGTATTATGTTAGAATTCTTATTTGATTTAACTATTAGCAATAACTCTGTTCTGAATTAGGCTTTTTGTAAGCCCTAACAAACACTGAAGCCTAGTACAAAAACCAATTCAAAACATTACTTTTGCAAACGTTTGTTTGTCTCCTCTAAAATGGGAGTAGATCTTAATATTGCATACTTAATCATACTCCAGCCAAGGAAATCGTAACTTTATTTGTTGTAAATGATGCAATATATATGATAATTTTAAAACTATTCGATTCAATTCAGCTAGTATACCTGTTAACTAATAAATCGTTACATTATTTACCAAGATAACGATGTTGTATCTAATAAAATAAACCCATGAATAATAGAATATATTTAAACACACTATTTATTTGTATTGGTAAACTTGAATGCATTTTAATACTATTTTAACACTCTCCTTTTTTTCTTCTTTAGATTCAGAAGAAATCATAAGGCTACAACGCCTTGCTAATCTCTTAAGTAAAGCAGCAGAGAACGCTGATCAGCAAGTAATGGTGAAAAACACACCTGTTCAGCAAGAAAGAGCAACAAAAGATGTTATGGAGCATTTTTCTAATCAGCAAGCATCAGAGGAGATAAAACACAGCACACCAGAAAAACAAAACAAAATCCACGGTCAAAACTGGCAGGAAAATCCAATAATGGAAATTCTTAAATCACTGAAGCGAAATGCACCTAAATTGCACCGAGCTACAATAAAAGATATGGCTGCAGCCTTGTCTATGTGGGATTTTGCTGGACAGTATTCGTTTTATACGACTCATCAGACATTTCTGACGAGACGTGCATTGTACTTATTGGTTACTGATGCCAGCCAGCACATTACAGATGATGTCAGAGACGATGAATGCTATTTTGATGCTAAGGGATTAACGTCCTGTAAAACGCAGGGTAAGAATATGATACAGTTGAAACACAAATGAAACTATAGGAAAATAATTGAAGACTCAATTAAACTAAAACTTTTTTTAGATCATGTACAGAACATAACAGACTGTTGAAAAGAGACCTGACAATAAAGATATAACATATTTACCTGTTCTCCAGGTTTAGCGTTGAAACAGTAACTGATTTAAGGGTTAAATATTCAGCCAATATGGAAAATACACCAGCTTATATCTTAACGTAAGTGTTGGTATGTTCTTTATATTGTTAATCTGTGAATAACATGTATCTTGTGTTTTTTGTCCTTGAAAAACTGAACATATTTGTATGCTAGATTTATTTGGGACGATGGACAAAAACATTAATTATGAACATTTATATATAGCATTATCGAAACTTGATATATTTTAATTTTCTTGTAAAGATCTTGTTGACGTTTGGCTCAACTCTATCCATTCATGTTCACTGCCATCTGATGCAGGAACCCCTCCAGTAATTCTGGTTGGTACGCACACAGACAAAATTCCATTGGTAAGCAAAAGAGCTCATGATCTTGATTTTGTGTATCTCAGATCAAACGTTGTTTATAAATACGTTTTGCAGGTTTGGAACGGCTCGTAGTTTGAATTAAAATTATCCTGTTACGTCATAGCTTCATATACATGCTAAAGCGTTGTATGCATATGGTAATATACATCGGCTTGGAGTTTAAGGAAAATTTATTTTAATATCTAGTAACCATATCAGTCAATTAGAATTCAAAATTAGAACGTAAAATAAGATTATGTTTGACCTGATGTATTGTACATGTGCTATATGATAATGCAGAATCAGTCCCTTCTAATTCCGATGCATTCTTTAATATTTATATTTGATATAAAGGCTAGTACATTTCTGCCTACCGTAACTTTTTCATGTGTATGTTCTTCATGTCATTAGGTTTATATGGTACCTGATCTGATTAAGTAGTGTGCTCATTTTTCATGTTTGAAACACATTGATACGTTGGACCTCATTTCAACTGATACTATACAATCATCAAAACAATCAAAATGTGTATTGGAAAAAAATATAGAAGACTGGTTGCATCTTCTATGATATGCACTGCAGAGATTTTCATTTTATATAGACCATTTAATTTTGGTTTAAATGTATTTCAATAACACAGAATACACAAACATTTGGGTAACAAGTTTCAATGACCAAATCAGGACTCTAAAAGCTAAACTTAATTAAACAGGCATACAGAGTGTAATCAATTAAACAGGCACAAAGATAGTGTGATAATTAACAGTTAATTCTTATAATTGCAATTATCTTGTGAAAAGCACTGCCTCTCCGACATACATCAAAAAAACTTTTTTCTTTTGAGTGTATATGTACGCTTCTGAAATTCATTATCAAACAACAATAACTTATTTTGTTGTAACAGTGTTGCAATTAAATTGGTGATGACGTGAATGTAGTCAAAGCTTTCTCTGAATAATATTGTCAATCATCGATCTTTATTGATTATAATAACTGAAGTTGAAGTACGTGTGACTTCTACAGGGCACAACAGTATCAGAAGAAACCTTTTTAAAGAGCGCAGAAAAGAACGTTCGTCCGCTAAATATGTTTTAATATTTTGGGAAACTCTTGTGATGAAAAGGAACAAATAAAAGAAAAAAAAAATGTGACGCTCCATTTGAATGGTGATATTTTGTATATGAGTACATAAAGTGTATTGAACCATTTCCACAACAGTTCATATGTGCAATCTCAAGCTGTATGTATTTAGATACAGTACATATTCAAATAATAATTCATTTTTTAAAGAACCCACATTATATCCCACTTTATAGATTAGGGTCAACTCGTTCAGCACTTAAGACTGTTTATTAATTAACATATTTATTCTACTTGTTGAGAAAACTACAGAGCGTTCCCAATGATCATTCTTGGGATTGAACCTAATTGTTGAACATTTTAATATTGTGGTTACTGGTTTGAATTGGTATTGTTGTAGGGATACAAATGTATAGATTTACTTGTATTTTTAAAATCAACGTTCAGTTTACTGAAACAATATTCTCATTGAATAGTGACGTTACAAATGGCTAAGAATTAAGTCCGAGTATTATAAAAAAAATATAGAGCACATTCTTTACATTTCCGTTTCTATTCTTTTAAAAAGAGAGTGACTCCTGGATTATGCCAGGGACTTTCACATGTAGACTGCAGACTCTTGCGTTCCGTGAGTTACAAGTCTGGTACTTATCACCCTAAACTTTTGCTGACAGCCTAGCTTAATCAGCATCAAATGGAAAAGAAACAGACGGACTGATGAAAGGCTACAGAAATATGTAATAAGAAGCATGTGGTGCTTAGTTTGATAGCAGTTATAGGCACTTTTTATTTAACTTTGAACAAGCGCTCGTCTTTGCTATAAAACTTGCTTTCATTACACAACATAATGAATAGGAAATGCAGATTGCAAACTGATATAGAAATTCAATATATTTCAGTCATTGGGACAGTGCACTACCTTAATATTTGCTGTTCTGATAAAAATTAATATGAAGAGGGCTACTGATATCGATTCGAGGAACAACCTGTGTAGATTCGGCTCATTTTAAATGATATACTGATAAGTTGTTTAATTTTTTTGAATTCAAATTAACGAAATATTTATATCCCTAGGAATCTCGTGAGAAGGTGTGTGACAACTACTTCCAACAGATTCGCCGCCATCTCAAGTCAAAACCGACTAGGTTTCACCTAGCAGATGAAGACTTTCCTATCAACAACAGTATTGATGATCCAAATTTGGATAAATTAAAGAAGAAAATAGTGGAGCTTGCTGCCAAACAGTCTTACTGGGGAGAGCCAGTTCCTGCCAGATGGCTTACACTTGAACAGGAACTTATGAAACTAAAAGCTGGGGGTCTGAAGGTATTTTCTAAGAAACCTTGATGATGGAAAATCTTGAATCAAGCACTGCCTAATAATATTAGAGTCAATCAGAACTACATTTTTCATTACATGTGATTGGAACAAATATTAAACCGCTGAAAATTGTCCACAAAACACAGATCATTTTATTATCTTCAATATCTAGGATTTCAATATGCTTTTTTAATTAGGCTTAATATTAATTTTGCCACCGAAATTAGTCACTACACATATTATATTTTATTCCCTGCGATCTTCTGATCCTTTTCGTGCAATCCAACATCTGTTCATGGACGTTTGTACAATTAGTTACACGACAGCTTTTCGAAAAATTGAATTCTTACAAAAAGAATTTTGTCCTAGTTTTCCTTTAAAGTGTGGAGAAAAGAGGGTCCCAAACTTGTGTCAAAAATGGACTGGTAGGACCGGAAAAGCTAGTTTTTTTAGTTTCTTTATTTTGGGGCCGGTGTCCGAGCTTTCCCAAAGGTTTCCAAATGGTCTGAACATTGCTATGCAACAATCCATCTCTATAATCAAGACACTTGGTCTCAGCATCAAGTTAAAGAGTTCAATATCCGGCTTGGTCTCTTCCTCCTCATCGGAGGATGCAGTATCTCAAGTGAAGGTTTCGGCATCTATAGCTATTCGCTCCTGGTCAATACCTTGGATGCGGTGTATCGTAAGGCTCGTACTCTTAGAACTATGTTATCAGACGTCAATCTTTCATAGGTAGCCCCTCATTTAGTTTTGAAGGAGGAAAAGTTGTATCGGGCAGAATTTTAGTGTGTAATGAAGGCAATAGAGGAACACCTTGTCCATCTCTTCTCTATGGCGATATAGGCAGAGGGATATATCAGATATATTACTCAGGAAAATAACCTTTAGAAGGCTTCTGCACTGGAGGCAGAGATGCACTTCTGCGGTCGCATTCCTACAGTGGCGTTACTGGACTAACACAAGTCCCTATAGGCCGCTCTGATCCAATACAGCAGACAAAGAAGCATTCTCATCTAAACTACTCATTGGGTCCTTCTAAAATATTTTCAAGAGATTGCAATGCCAACAGCCCCAGAAGCAATCTCAGCTCAAACAGCCATATCATCCTTCCCTTGATAGTTAAGTCGGTTGGGACAGCGAAGGGAGGAACGTTCACATTTCCCATTTTCCAAGGAAATTGAAGGGGGAAATATTCCGTTCCGTTTCCTTACGTGCCAGTAGAAACTCAGCTAACCCCTATTTGAGAAGTCTGGCCAGTTTAATTAATGGAAGAAGTGCACACACTTCTGCAGAAGGCAGAGCTTAGTTTGTGAAAAAGACTAATCTCTTTCTTTATATTTCCGGATTTTTCAAGTGTCTAAAACCTTTTAAAAGGCTTGGCCTATAATTGATCTTTCCACCTTAAACACAGTCATATTGGAATAACCATTAAATATGGAGATCCTACCTCAGTGAGAAAATGCCATATAACTCGGCTGCTTGACCTTCAAAATGCATCGCTACATATACCTACCTTTCCTCCCATAATACATTTTTGAACTAGGCCCAGTTGTAACCGCTGAAACAATAGCCCATCATCATCCCAAATTACAGTAGTGAACAATCTTACTATAATGATATACACATCAGTTTGTACCAGTTTGCCACCAGCCTTTTGTCCGAACTAACGAATTCAGAAAGGCAGTAGCGAAAGGTTTTGTTCTGTTGCTAGTAAAATACAGCTTTTGATGGAGGGTGTTGGTAGTGTAAATTAATATTAATTATGTAATAATTACATGCTACCATTGCAAGATTCTTTTCGTCCACCTCATTTCAGTGTCCTAAGCTTAGTCTAGGTCCAAATGAATGAGAATGTAATATCTACATTAAATTATGACATGGAAGTCAGACGGGGTCTGCCTTCTTTTTTCTGAGCGTTCTAGAACTTTCTGTCTAATGGACAATAGAATGTATGAGATTGAACGATGTACTTGCATCTCAGAAGAGGTAAGTAAAGAAAATATGTCAGATAGATATTATATAATTACAGTTAGTATACGCCCATCACGTTCATATAAAAAATTCATCGCTTGTGAAATCTAATTATAAAAATATATGCGTAATGACTTGATAATAAAATGTAATAAAATAATGCATTTATGCCATATTTTATGAGATCTAAGGTATAAAGTATATACATGGCAATATATTTCACTCCGAAAATCATTACTGTATAATTATCAGATTATTGAGCTATTATGCTGGGATGTTATGGCTTCTGTTAGGTAGTAGTACTGCATATTTTTTAATCATTGCTATTGTAGTTATTAATCAATGTTATTGGAACGATGTATTTCTTTTATTATTGCAGGTGATTCCCCGAAAGCTCGTGGAAGAACTTAATCAGATAGGACCTGTGCCAATTCAGTCAGGTGAAGAGCTTGAACTGTTTCTCAGATTTCAACACGAAATGGGCACAATCCTTTACTTCAGGTAAGACAGATATAACATTCTGTTCACCTTCTATCAAGATTTGCAATTATTGAAACTACTGCAATTATGGAAACTATCTGTCAAACTCGAGTAGAAGGTGGTATATACTTATTCTCTGTGGGAAGAAACTGATTATATGATTACTGAATAGGCTATTATATCTCGTTCAATAATATTTTTCAAGTTTAATTTGATTTTCAATTTTATAACTCTGAATTAATACATACTGCATGCTGACATACGCCATCTTGAAGAGTGGAGAAACACTATTCCTTGTTTGTCCGTTCGTTCCGGAGTCATATGTTTTCCGTTGTTTTTGCATCCTTTTGAAACATGGACATAAATATATTTAGAACTTAGTGACTATCAAATTGGAAGTGTTGCCAGCATATATTCGCAAAATATGTACTATTTTATCATCTATTTCTTCGATACACTTTAACGGTAATTGGTGAATGAAACTATTCTCACATGTTGCACAATATTTCTGATTACTTAACAGTGAAAAATTGTAGGTGCCGAATGAAGAACATATTATTTATGTTCATGAACATATTATACAATTCGTGATATTATTCTACCAATTTAGAATCTTAGATCTTGTGTTGCCATTGACTAAAAGTTACTTTTAAATGTAATGATTCTGCATGAATTAAATAATTAGCGTATGTTACATAGCATGTCTTCAATAATACTGAATTTGTATTAGACAGTTCCTGTCTTCAAAGGAATGGCCCGTAAATAATTTTTGGAATGTTTGTCATTCTGGATAGTTAGCAAGTTTTATCTATGGTTGCCGCTACGTAGGTATACCTTGCAAGCTAAAATAAATCCATAATATGATTTGATATAATAAAAAGCACGTTAATTGTGTCACTTCAGTTTTGTTTCTATGTCAAAGACAGACTAGTATTTTTTAGCACTGAAGAATTGAGAATGAATATTGTGCTGGACCCACAATGGATGATACACGCACTAAAGTCCCTCATTACTGCCAAGATGTTCATCCTCAAAACAGTTTTCATCGACAAGTGGGATGAGTTTGAGCAGAATGGAAAACTTACAGAGGAACTCATAGGTTTGCTCCATTTGTATTTTGCATATCTGTCTAATCAGTAACAACTACATATGTTAAATTACACTTTAACTATTTTGAATTTTAAAATGATCAGTCAAACAGCCGGTGATCTCTTTTATTAAGGTCGCATACAGGTTTAATGATTGTCTTGGTCTTGCTTTTACCAAGATCACGGACATGCAGGGAAGAAAGATATTATATAGATTTCTTTTATATTTGAGTCTAGAGTCTGTTTTTCATGATGCTGCTTATATTGGATTAAATATAATATAGAATTGTGTGCAAACGCAATGCGTGTCTGTAGCGCTTGAAGCAGATCGATATTCTGCTTTCTTGAGGATGTACTATATTCAAAAGCATATGTAGGTAATCACAAAAAATTAACCTAAACACTCTGCAAAATGTATATAGAGGCATTGAATATCTTATTTACCGCCTTTCTCAGCATGTACCTTACACAATTGATTCAGGAGAAAGCGTAGATAGAATGCTCAAGTTATATCAAGTAGAGAAGCAAATCAAGAAAAATGTAATTTTCTCAAAGTGATATATTACTGTTATCATCATTTGAAGATGATTCGTGTAATGGAGGTATAGGTTCTCAATCCCAAGATGGTGAACTGGTATATTATTTTTGTTTTTTTATTAGATAATCTCAATACATGACCACCAATTACAATGACACAGCTCGCTCTCAGATTAAGTAAAGGCAGCCAATGGTGTAGATTATAGCATTCAATAAACATTCAATAAATATTTGAATTTTAAGTTAGAATTTATGATCATTTAGCGAAATACACTTAGCATTTTCCCTAACAAACTTGAAAAATGGAATCAAATTATACATATAGCATCAATGTCATCAATCAATGTCATGTTTATAATTTGATACAATATACGTTTCCAGTTGCTTCCAGTATTAATATGTAAGAATTTTTGAAAAGAATATCATGTTGCCAACTTAGGAGTCCACACCAAAGCCCTCCAGCAAACATGAGATAACATATATGGGACAAAAACACAAAACATACTATTTTAATGCTCTAGCTTTCTTCTCTTGATTCAATGATTTCGACTGATAGGTTTGACAGACAGAATGTTTCTTTACAATTGTGTCCATCCGATGTATCAGAGTTACATTGTTGGTCTTTGATGTAATTGCATTAAACTCATGTACGCATTGCTGTATGTTCACCAATACACTGGTATAAATTGGTTCAAATGTTTTCGTTGCAGCCTGCTCTATTATCTACTTAATATTTTATCATATCTGCAGTGTATTCTCCAGATAAATGTTTAAAACATGTTTGTTTTATTTTATAATGCGTCTCTTGATATGACCACTTGTCCATCTGTCAAACCAGTTTATTAATATATTTACAAAAATTGAAGTACACTATAACAGCGTTAATTTTGCATGGAAAACTAGAATTAGCATTTGCATCTATTGGTAATATTGATAATGGCAACAAGGGACTTGCTTAAGTATTCTGAAATAGTACAACCTCTCTAGCCTAAACCCACATCCCACCACAAAACAGGTGTTAGGACCAAAATGTATTTTCTTGTAATATCACAACGCCTCTTATATTGTCACAAGACTGAATGTATAGTTCTGTAGGAATCGTCTTTAAAGTGAAGTCCTCTCTGTTTTATTTATTTATTTATTTTATCTTTGTCCCCAAAACACTCGAGTATCCTACTCTCCGGTGTCGTGATAATGGCGTTAGCATAACCCACCCAAGCTTAACAGAAAGATTTCGAAATCGATTTGGTTTTCTCAACATAATTATAATGGAAAGAACACATAACATTAGACATCTTTATTACCATCCAAGAGGTTTATTTGCTTATTAAAAACGTTAATGTTATGTCAGCAAATTAAACAAGACAAAACGATTTAACCAAACTAAGATAAAAAAAGATTGAATTATAAGTAATGATAAACATACAATGTATCTAAACACTACTCAGCTAAGTTACGCTGTATTTGTCTTAATCGAAGGCAATGGATGTAGTATTATGAATACGGCATGTACATCTTGTATATTTATATGTTTATAATAATTTGTTGATGTGGATATTGTATATGAGTACTTTTTGCACAATGACCACATTGGTAATGCCATTGACCAATGAACCAAACGGTCTTTTCTGTTAATGTTCGAGCGAAGATAGTAGCCTTTAAATAAACAAACGAATATTTTACTAAAAATGATTACCCGTTGCAGTAATTAGCTGAGAGGAAAATTATTTAATGTTTAATGGCGCTTATAACGGTTGAAGAAAAGTGTCGCAGTCGACATTCTTAGTGGTTTGACAATACAGACGTACAGGACATGGCTAACATTTACTTTTTATGAAAACTGATTGGCATACATTCGTGAATACTTTAGTTTTACATTTTAGTAGAACGTTTTCCATGATGGAAACATTTCTCATATTCATGGTGAACATGAGCTATGAAACGTGGATAAGTAGATATAAAGAACAAATCATGAAAATTCCATCAGTTTATCTGTGTAAAATCAAAGGTCGTGGATCTAGATTAGCCTAAAGGTAATGATTGAAATGAAATTAAAATTAGTCAAATTGAATATACTCATCTTGGAAAAATCACTACAAATGTTAATTGTCAAGATCATCGTCAAGTTTCAAAGACTTAAGTCACAGACAAAATAATATGATTATGGTCAAATTTAAAATCAATGTCAAGGTCGGAAAAATAAATTTGTTTCTGCAGACGTACAAGGATTTATTACTGCATTACCTCAGACTCATATACGGAGATACATATTAGTAAATAATATCCTACCCATATGCGTCATTAAACTGTTTGGAAAGAAGAATCTGTATTTTCAAGGATAAGCCTAAAAATAGAACACTACAAGTTTCATTAAATATAATGGGGTATTTCATATTTGCGTTATATATTTTTATCGTGATAGTAATATATTAGCATTTATTCCATATTTTTAGCATGCTTAAACTTTGTTAAGTTTATCATCAAAGAGATCTTATCTTAAATTATGTATTCATTAACTCATAAACCCGTCGTCCATAGTACTTGGGCACAAATCTGTCTTTGTAAACTAATAGCACATGTTCTTCCTTTACAAACCTACTCACTGTTATTATTATGACTTTATTTAAAGAGGGTAACTCAA